>JAAAKO020022589.1:0-14757 GCA_010015015.2 Bolitophila cinerea | reverse complement strand
TTAGAGTGCCCAGCTTATACAGAAGCTAGGAGAAAACGAAAAATAACAGGAACTCTAGAAGAAATATTAGCCCTGGAACCAACAAAAATAGCTTCGGTACTCTTATTTTTTAAAGACATCGAATTATTTAAAGATATTTGAGCATTAGTTGTAAATAATTTATTTTTTTCTTATACGAAAAAACCTAAGCGGTGTTAAATGACCTTTGATGTTAATACACCCTAATAAATGATTTAAAAAAGGTTAAAAAGAGGTATAATTCCTCATAAGCATAAGCTTGCCTTCTTCATCCGACCTGCGGGAAAGGTTTCCTCGCTACACAAATCATTTTCCCCGGAATTTGACGACCCACTACAAAACTTTTGCGGTTCACTAGTGACCCATTTTGCTCTAAATTTTGCGATATTTACAGTACAAAAGATCTGACTAGCCACCAGCTATCTAAATCCTAATAAAAAAAATTAAACCAAAAAAAACAAGATCAACGCACACTCACCGAACTCAACTTCGAGTAATCGTGATTCGTCTTCCAGATATAGATGCACTGATTCTCGGATCCAGCAATAATGTACTTGCCGTCATTACTGAACGACGCCTTGATCTGTGACGACACATTCGAGTAGCCCTTGTACTTGCAGCTCAGGTTCAAATCACGCAAATCGTACAAACGCACGCGACTATCGTTCGAGGTCACCAGAATCTTATCCTCGCCGGGCATCGGTTCGATACCACTAATCTTGCGACCGGTCTTGTTGCGACCTCGCGTCGAGCGCACATGAATCTGTGTGTGATACTTTAGCTGATCGGTATTATAGAAAATGCAGCGTCCATCGTAGGTGCCGACCACGGCGAATTTTCCGTTCTGACAAAAGTTGGCGGCCGTTATCAGTTTTGTTTGACCGTCCACCTCGTTCCAGAGAGCAACCTTTTTGTCTGGAATGTTCCACAGACGTAGTTTTCCGTCTAGGCTGCCACTCAGGAAGTACCGATCGTCTCGCGGATGAAACGCAATTGCGGTGACGAAATCGATGTGCTGAAAACAGCACAGACACTCTCGACGCGAGATATGCCACAGTCGTACGGTCTTGTCCATGGAACTGGACAGGATAAAGTAGTTCTTGGACCAGGACACGTCCAGGAGGTCTGTGAAATGTACAGAAGCGGTTATACACATCCTATAATGCAGTGAGCCCAGAGAAACTTACCGGAAGTATGGCCAGTGTACGTGCAGAATGCCTTCGGCATAAACGGACCGTTCGTCTGATCGGCAGCGGTGGCCATTGCGATCGCTTCTTCGGCGGAATTGTGCGAGACCAGTGATTCCTGTGACGGTGTCGGTGAGGACTTTGTGTCCGCATTGTACTTGGTACGCATGTCCTGGAAGAAAGGATACGCCTCCTTGAGTACCCAGATGCGAAGCACTCGATCCTGGCCGGCCGTTGCCAACAGACGACCGCACGAGCTAAACTTCATGCACCACACGGCACCGGTGTGCTCACCCGATAAATCCTGAACGTGCTGTAGCTTCGTGAACTCATACGGACCCTTGTTCGTGCTGGACGCTTTGATTTTAATATTAATCTCTGGATTCACGACATCCGGTATATCGGCAACGTCTTCCTTGTGACGGGCGTGCGATACTTCGGATGCAATTGATTTTGCCTTGTCAACGGTCTTACGCATCGTTGAGCCAAAGAAACGCTTGAGACGAGCCGTCTTTTTGCGCAAACGTCCACCGTCCTCTGTTTCACACTCTTCCTCGTCCATTGGCGGTGCTTCGACCTCAGCCGGTATTCCAATGACACTCTCTTCGTCCGACTCTTTTTGCAGTGCTTCCAGGTGACTGGTGAGCTTATGAATGTGCAACGACAGCGGATTCCATCCGTCCGGTGGTGGCGGTGGCTGTACAGCCGACAACGGTATCTTCTCGCCTGTGTCTAGATTCTTAACCGGTACTTGTTCCAGAATCTGAAAGTCACTCAACTGTTTTCCCGAATCGGTACGCGTGCGCACGTAAATGTTAAGCTGACGCAAGACATCCTCATCACCGGCTGACTTGCGTCGTTCCTTGGACAATTTCGTGAGGATCGGAGCGTAGCGCATGCCACTGCCAAGACTATTCGTTCCGGTGCCGGCCAGATTTATACGATCTTTAGACGAGTTGGTGCCCAGAATTTCGGCACGAATGCGTTCGATTCGATCGATTTCCTCTTTGGACGGACCTTCAGCTTTATTCGCTGGTTCATCTTGAGGTTTCACCACGTACTTGCCACGTGTGGCTTTGTACAGATTCAGTCCTTGGTTAGGATCAATGGAACTCACGCGTCCCGGTGCCGAATTACTCTTTGCACTATTCGACGGACTTGGTTTCGAGTAGACGGACGTAGAGGAATTACCCAGTGATTGACATATGCGTCCCATTGAGCCACCACCAACAATTGTTTTCGTACTCGATGCGTACGATGCGTCCGAGAATGAGTTCTCAATTTCCCGTGTGAGCGTTTCAATGGCAGCCGTCGCTGGACTCGGAAGTGATGCGTTATCGTAGTGCGTCCGTGCTTTGTCATCGGGTGCAGGCAGGGCAACGCTTAGCTTGAGATCGGTGTCAAGCGATGGCAGGGACATGCCCTCGTTCAGGCTAAACTGTTCGGACGAGCTCGTCGAGAGCTTACGTTGAGTTTTCTTCTTGCGCCTAGGCGGCGCCACAGGACCCGTTGTAACGAGACTGTCGCTTGTCTTTGAGTGCGCTAGTTTTGTGCTGGCTATGACATCTGGTTCTGGAAAAAATTGTCAGTTAAATACGATATAATGTGTGGTGTGGTTTCGCACGAGTATTACCTTGCAGTCCGATAGTGTGGTGTGGCAGCACTGGTGATTCGCGACGACTATCCTCCGTCGCACTTGCGCTACTAACAAACTCATCAGTCTTGCGGGGCTCTGGTGATAGGGAACTGCCCGATGCCGCGCCGCCGGACGGTTGTGAACTATGCGAAATACTCATGTGCGATATGTCACGATCAATACTGATGCCGGAAACGTCTACGCTGCCGGACAAGATGCGACCGACGCGTCCCAGTGAGGTCATGCTCTGGATACTCATGGCATCGTGTTCGATAATACGAAACGGGTGCGTGGAACGCTGTGGCGCAAACACACCTTCCACGGAACTGTTCTGAAATAGGCAAACGTGGACAATTAGAGTTATTCCCGTTTTGTAGAGCTAGACTAGACTAGACGTCATGCAACATATAGATTAAATTATATATTATTAGAAAAACACACACACAATAAGCATAAAGAAAATTAAAATAAAAAAATAAAACATTATACCTGCGAATCAGGCGTCAACGTGTTTCCAGGATTTTCATCCTCGTCGTTTTGCATGCTCTGACGTAATTCACGAAAACGTTGCCTACCGCACTATATAGAGAGTAAATATATAGATTCCAATTTGTAAAACGGGTTAAGATAGAAAACTGTAAATATCAAGAAAAGCTGATGGTGATCATGATGTTTATGAGATGATTTGAGTTTCGAGAGCAATGCGATAGAGCAACTGATGATGTTTAGAGGACGGAAGCCAGGCGAAGACAGGAAAGAGAGAAAACAGAAGAATTAAAATCGGAAACTCGATCAAACAACACGGAGCTGTGGTAAGCAGGTAATTATGCAATGCACGCCAAAGATTAAATGATACATAATTATAAGTAATGTTGGTTTTGTTGTTGTAACATTATAATGACCGCAAGTGTACACAGGGTGTAGCAGACAAATTAGATATCGTTTCGAATTTCGCAACACCCACACACGGACATTCTTGGAATTATATATTTATTTAGAAGCACCCATTTTGAGCGATATGAATACGCTAGGTAATTATCAGACCAAGACGGTATCGTATGTGCAGAGTTTTGCCATTAAACCAAAGTATACAATGACCAAACAACAGAGATATATATTAATTATTCATGAGACATGAACACGAATCTCCATATATGCACGAACATGTGTATGTATGTGTGCGACAGTGGTCGAAACACACATACACACACCTTTATATGTAAATTCAGCATTGCAGATGGGAAGAATAAAAATTAAAACGTTTTATTGGCCAATTTTGGACCAGAAGCGAATATCTCAAGTTAAACAAATCAAATTAGAAATAAAACAAAAACAACAACACAAATTTAGTTAGATTACTCTCGAGATATTTAACATAACTATAGCAAATAGACTATAAACGTAAAAGTACTTTTAAAAAAGAGGGGTACAACATGAAAAATGAAATGGTATAGCTCGCGCAATCTCACCGATTTGGGCTCAACGAATTCATGCTCAGGTGGTGGCTGAAAGGTTTTCAGGGGTTTCTGGAGTTCAGCAGCCGGCTCCACTACAACTGGTCTACTGGCACCGCTGGACTCGGGAAACACAAATCCATCGCTGCCGACGAGCTGGTTCTTTGGCGACCGTTTTCTAGACGTGAAAAACATATGTCTGAATTAGTCTTTACATATATATATACAGTTAGTGAATTGTGGAATATAAAATTTATAGTAGCTCTGTATCTCCGTGTGTGTGTGTGTCTATAATACGCATATCATTTATCAGAGATTCATATCGCGTGTGTCATCGCGAGATTGTCACGAACAAAAATGAAATCTAAACTTTTGACATCACGAGCTTAAATCTATGTGTTGCCTAGATAAGAACTCTTATATGGTAGCTTCGGGTATCCGCTTTTAAACCCCGCATTTATCAGATAAACAAAGCAAACAAAAACAAGGCAAGGTGGAACGCGAGCGCGCGACGGAGTTCGTTTTGTTGTTGTTGTTATATATTATAGGCGCTCTCTCACTTTGTCAGGCGATGCAGAGTTAGGTCTTCGGCATCGAAGAACTCCTCTGATCCCTCCGAGTCACTGGATGCGTTCATTGTGACCGATCTCTTGTTGTGCTGGTGTTTAGGCGCAATAGCATCATAAACATTACGCGATCACCACGGGACGCTTTTTTAGAATTTTTATCAGTGCAATTTTCGTTTTTCAAATGAATTTTCGCATAAAATATAAAACGTCACTTTCTTTTTTGACATATTGTCCGTGTATATGCGTCAACAAGAATTTGTTGTGTTATTGTGAATGGTTCGCGCGAACGGTGAGTAAAAACGTACTAGAGCGGGATTGGGGGTGCCCGATGCAAATAATACATGAGTAAAATTCACAATAGTCTTTTTTTAATATCAATTTTAAGGTAATAGATTTTTTTTACATTTTCTAAATATTTACATTTCAAGATTTTATATGGGTAAACTGAACTTCTTATTCCATAAGGTTTGGGAGAGAAATCCCCCAAAAACCGAATAACAACATTTTATTTCTAGGAAATGAACCTTTTAGGTGAGTGGGGCAGTGTACACACTTCTAGTAAGTATACATTGCGGGAGGGGTTTTTTTAAGATTTGTAAAAAAAATATTTCGGAGCGTTCCGGTATTTAAGGTAAGTGTGTTTGGTATCAAATTAAATGTATTTAAAAGTATCTACAATTTAAAGATAAAATAGGGGAAATCTAAAAAACCGTCATATATTATAAAATTTGATTTAGAGGGTTTTAAAACAAAACAATGATGCTTTTAGGGGCCCATGGACTACCCTTTTTAGGACAGTGTCAACTTCATATGTTTTTTTGACAATTCAAACCTAAGTTCGTGGACGATACTGACTCATTTGTTTTGGCATTAGGGTCCTAGGCCCCAAAAACTGAATGGTGGTTAGGTTTGACCTTTCATAAAATAATGGCATAAGTTTTTTCGTTTTCCAAACCGCCTCTACAGCAAATTGTATAAAGTATAATCTTTTTTAGAATATCTCCTTAAAAGAAGGGGTCATTTCTGCATCTGCATTGAAATGTCCCTATAGGAACTTTCCTTGACATCCAGGGTGCATTTAATAACGTATCCTTTGAGTCCGTTCAGAACGCTTGCTTATCTCACCACGTGTCTGTCCGTTGGTTACTAGATGGATTGACTATATGCTTAAGCACAGGATCGTCCACTATGATACGGGGTGTGCAATTGTTAAAGTCTTTGCTAAAAGAGGCACTCCTCAAGTCGGGGTTCTCCCTTCCTTGTTATGGATTATGGTTGTCAATGATCTCATTGTTATTCTCAACGAGAGAGGCTTCTAATACCCTTGCTTATGCCGATGACATAACGGTTATCCTCTCAGGTAAATACGCTAGTGTACTATGCGATCTTATGCAGAACGCTTTAAACACTATCTCTTAATGGGGTGACAAACTCGGTCTTTCTGTTAACCCCAGAAAGGCCGAAGACATACTATTTACATGGAAGACTAGGATTAATGGTCTTCGAACCATTAATCTCAGATCTAACCCTATTCAGAGAGTTGCTTAAGTAAAATACCTAGCTGTTATACTCGATAGTAAACCACGGTCCACGGAAAGACCACGTGGATAATAAGCTGATCAAGGCAACCAACGTATTCTGGCAATGTCGGATGGCTTTTGGTAGGTCTAAAGTGGTTTACTGGTTCTACGTAGCCATTATGGCTACACCCCTGGCTACAAATGCCTTTATAATATGGTGGCAGAGAGCTAGGAGGCCAACGGACGAAAGACAACTCGAAAAGCTTGTGTGTATCGGCATCTCGAGTGCTATGAAAACAACTCCAATATATGCTCTGGAAGTGCTTTTGAGTCTACCGCCTCTTTACTTCTTTATTGAAGCGGCAGCCAGGGCGGCGGCGCAAAGGCTATTTCTTAATGGATGTTGTAAGTTATCATGTACAGGTCACGCCTCTATCTGGAGCGAGACCCAATTTTCAAAGTTGGAGTTTGGAATGCCGTCCAACATTCCGCTTTAAAAGGATTTTTAAAGTAACGATTCCTACCAGGAAGGAATGGAGCACTGGTGGATTCCCCTTAATGGATAGGGGGGGGGTGTTCTATACCGACGGCTGTTCTATACCGACCCAAGCTCCTAAGCAATAGATATGTCCATGTTTCTTGGGAGATTCGTTACGGCCTTTCAGACAGAAGTGTATGCAAACCTCGTATGCTGTCTGGAAAACCAGAAATTGGACGAGATTGATGGGACTATCTTTATTTGCTCCGACAGCCAAGCAGCTTTGAGAGCTGTAAGTGAATCCAGATTTACTTAAGAATTAGTACTTGACTGCTGGAAAAAGTTTCAAGAGCTAACACGCCGGTAAGCTTGATTTGGGTCCCTGGTCAGGGATTCCAGGTAATGAGCAAGCACATGACCGGTAGTGAGTTATATTTCACAGGACCGAAACCCGCCGTTGGAATCTCGACCTCACTTAGATAATCCTATAATCCTGGGTTAGAGACTTGATAAAAAACGGCCAACTCTCACACTAGACTTCCAGAACTGGCTGCGAAATATCGAAGCTTTTTTCTCTTTACATCATTTAATAAGTTTTGAACAACTTTTTTAGCCTTAAATTCAGCAAAATCGTTTATACTAAGTTATCAGAATCTTCTTTCTAATTGCAATGACATTGTTTATATTTTTTGGTTTGGAAAAGCATTTTTAACCGAAGATTCATTTTCTGGAAGAATTAAATGAATTTTAAGCTATATATAAAAAGATTCAGAAATTTTGGAAAAGCTCTTCAGAAATTAAATGTTATAGTCTGTTATGCATAAGAAAGTCTTCCAAATCTTGGCTTTAATGACCGTACCCTTAAATGTGAGGTCCTTAAGTCTTTTTAAAGAGTTATTTCAGGTGGTAATAAACCCCTAAGAAGGGAGAAGGAGTAATTTTTTTGATAAAATTATACTTAAAATGCGTAGTGTTTAGGAAAAGGGGTTTTGTATCAATTGATAGGTATTTAAAATATATTTAATTTTTATATGTGTTTTTGATTGAGACACGCATGTATTTTTTTAAAATAGAAACAGGCGCCCTTCTTTAAATGACGCCTAAAACAACCTCACCAACTGCCCATATGGTAGAAACAGCCCTGCCCCCGGGAAAAAAATTAACAATTAGATAAAGTTCAAAAACTATATATTCAATTATTTTATATATATTATATATTATCTTTGGGCTGATAAAGGTAAACGATAACTTGTCTCTATAAAAATTGAATAATTTAAAAATAGGTTTGATCTCAAATGAAAGTAAATTTCAAGAAACATTCTAGCTTTATCAGGCTAAGGGAAATGAGAATTATTCAGTTAGAAGTGAAATAAGAGCTGAAGAATGCCCTATATTGAAAATATTAAACAGGTCAAATGTTAGTGCTGTACCTTATAGTATAAGAATTTCTGTATTTTGGTTCATAGTGTATAAATATTGTTTGAAAATAAATTGATTTATATGTATAATTGAATTAATTGATATAAATTTCTCTGTGGTTGAAGAAAGATTTTTTTTTTCAAAATATTTTTTAAAGATTTGTTTTGGAGTTATGTTTTTTTGTCTTGAGCCATTTGCCCATTTGGGGGTCAGGTACATAAAATGTGTTTGATAAATTGAATACCGTGCTAGAAAAAAGTATTTAATAAAATTCCAACTCAAACATAGTTAGATAAGTTATGAGAACATGCTGTTATGCATCTCTAAAAGATGTCATTTAAACGGAAATATGAGGATATCTCTACAAATATATTTTGCATAGAGAGAAAAAGCAACATGTCGACAGGGTTTTCTACATAAATAAGTCTTTGTCGTTATCCATATCTGGACCACATCCAGTCTCAATATGTTTTTTTTACTATTTGGAATAAATTAATTTTAAAACATTTAAATTTTTGGCTGAGCAATTCGATATTATACGGATGTAATTATGCGACGAATATTGTGCTGGGATGGGGTTTGAACCAACGACCCCTCGCTTAGCAGTCAAGTACGAAATTGCAACGTGCCGACAAAACACATTAAAAATACTAAATATATCTATTTATTTATTAGTAAATAATACTAATATTTGGAACATTAAAACCTGTTAAAATAACATATACTAATATATCTCTGGCGACAATATTATGTTGGTCTAACATATATTATTCAAATATATTTGTTTTATTTTTAAATTCCTACCTCAAATATACATTTTTTATGTAAAGGTGAAGGTTTATTGTAATTTAAAACAACAACAAAAAATATTCTCTATTTATTTCATATGTACGAAAATTATACGAAAAAAGTAGAAAGTAGCATCTAAAATAAATGACCGTTGAGAATATTTCTCAAAGTATAAAGAAAAAATGACCTGTGGGACCTGTGTCCGTTGTGTAAAAATCTTATCACAATAATAAAATAATGTATTAAATTAAAAATTAAAATTACAGACAATTTTTAAATGTATTTGTATAAATATCGTCAGTCTAAAATGAGAGTTCTACAGACAAAAAAAAAACAAAATCGTTTTATTATTGAAATAGTTAAAACTGATTATTTACCTTCGTTTTGTCAATTCAGATTTTTTTTGTTGTTTGTAGACCTCTGATTTGATACCGACGATATATTTGTATAAGCTTAAATCCGCTGTTTTTTGATAGATGGCGTCAGTCAGTGTATTAAGGTAATATTAACACGCCATAACATTTGTTTTATGAATGTGACATCTGTCAACATAAATGTTTTAATTTGGTAATTATGTCTACTTTTTTGCCATAAAAAGATCTTACGCGGGTAGCTATATTTTCCTGCTTCAATTTGAAGATATCGGCTGCCGAATTGGGAACAATCGGAGATTGCTTTCGTCGGTTCAAAGTAGGAATATTTTACCAGAGCGAGAAGAAGCCCGAATATAGACCCAGACAGGTTGAGGATCACCCATTGCAGGCTCATTTGAGAGCAAGATATTCTATCACAAATAATGATGGGTGGTACCCATCCAGCCATTTCCATGCAAAATCTTTCTCGCCAAGACAAAAAAGTCGTTCCTGCATCGAATTGTAAATATCGATGAAAAATAGATATATTTTGAGACTTCTAAAAGCAAGAAATCGAAGACTAAATCTTATCGGACGGTAGACGATTCTGTACGTTTGTTGGGATCAGCAGGGTATATTCAATTGTTCAAACCTGGTAAAACTACAACAAACAACTGATCAAACTACACCATTCTCACAAATAGTAAAATTATTAGCAAAGACCATAATAACCTGTTTCTCCTCCACTACAACGTACGATTTGTTAATGTCCTCTGAAACTCGCCTGATGTTATTCTTGGTAATTCTCTCAAAAAATACCATGAAATGAGATCTTGCATTTTCACCAAAAAAAACTTATTGACACCAAATGTCCTATTTATTTGCACAATAAACTTCAGTTCTCCTTATCTACATGACAGCTAATTTAAACGTTCCGAACAAACTGTAAATATGAGCCCTTAAACAATATTATCACAAATTTTACCAATGTGATCTGCTTTGATTTAGCATTTTAAGTGATAGATTCCGTCGCCTATCAAATGTTTGAGTCAATATTTATGTGTATATTGCAAGTATATTTTATTTGTATTAAACCGCACTTAATTTTATGTTTGTGTATAGTCCTTTCTGAGCGAGGAGGGCCGCTAAAGGTGTGTATAATATAAGGTGTGTTATGTGTATACAAATTCCAGCATAATAATAATAATAAATAAATAAATAAAAAAATATTTCAGTATTGAATATATTTACTCGAAAAAGACTTAATTGTCATATATTGCTTGTGAATTGCTTGTTTCTTTGTAGTATTTATAATTATGTCTTATGACAAAATATTTTTGGCGGAGCTGTCTTTTTGACTCTTTTATGTCTGGTCTTCCCTGAGAGATAGGAATATTTAGGGTGAACAATAATTTTTTAGTTCAGTAATTCTCAAATATAATCATGTTCCATTTAAAATACATGAATGCTATAAAATCTAAGTTCTTGTGAGGGAAGTGGTACAGTTGAAGAATATGGCAGTATTTATGAAAACTATTGAAAATTTAAAGAGTTTAGAACCCAAAAATATTTCCAAAAAATCAAGCAAAAAACCAGCAACAAAATATACTGAGAAATATATATAAGTATTAATAAAATCCCAATTACCAATTGTATATATTTATCCTTAAAACGAGTATATATTAATACATTACTTAAAGATATTTTGAAGCGCAACACTATCTCCAGAGTGTGTTTTAATAATATAAGCCCGCCCGCCAAACATACGCTGTATATATTCAATATAATAACAATAGACAATTTTGCACAGTTCAAACGTGTATAAGAAGGCGATTAAAAAGATCCTGCTGTTCGGTACTCCCTGTGACGGGATTTCATGCGTTTCTTGGAAATTCAGGGAAAAAAACAACAAATATTTTACTGTCCTTTTACAATGTCATTCTCTAGCGAATATGCGCACTGCGCACTCTCAAACGTATATTGCCTCTGCGCGCGGTCTGGCGCGGCCGACACGGCGTATATGTGCAATGTGCATTGTGCATTGTGATGCACATGTACAAGTACATGGGTTTGTGTATATGTATTGTATATATATATACACGAGAAGATGCAAACTTAAGCTGCGCGCGGCCTGTACACAAATAACGCACACACACATACAAACGCTTAAAAACAAGGATCGTTTTCTTCAATGCGTGAGAGTGCGCGACCGTGAACGTGATCCTCCGTTTCTTTCGTCGCAGGGTTGCGCCTTGCGCGCGATCGTGTCTTACGCAGGCAGAAAGTGCAATCGTTGGTCGAGATAAAGATATGCGGATTTTTGATGCGTGTTTGGGTAACCGGATAAATATTAATTGTTGTGTTGTGTGCGTGTGTGTGTGAGCGATCCTTCGCAGAAGCCGCATACGATGCACCACACCGTGATGCCGCGCCGCGTTGTCGGGTAGTTTCGCTTGGGTATATTTACTATAGATTATATATATTGTATCGAACAACAACAAAAAAACCTATCCACCTATACCACCGGCCTTCGGTTCTAGTGCATTGAGTGAGTGTACGATTGGCTCCGTTTTTTGTTGTTGTTGCTTTTTGCTCGCGGGGCGTTCTTGACGAGACGTACGTGTTTGCGTGCATTGTCGCGAGCGCGCACGCGGCTGCAAGGGATGCTCAGAACAGTATATATAAATACATATATGTATAATTGTACATATAGCGTGCGCCAAGCGCAGATGTTACAGAGAGACGTTGATTGAAAAAATCTCGCGGACGAAATTATGTGAATTACGAAATGCATTGTGTTGTCACGCTGCACTCAATATAAATAGTCTTTACTATATATTTATACAAATGAATGTATAGAAAAAGGGTGGAAAAAGGATCACATGGCAAAAAAAGGGCTTCAAGAGAAATGCGCCATTATTTGCGTGCAGTTTTGAAATAATTTTGTCCGTGAGTGTGAGTGTATGAATAGTTCACTACGCATTGATTGGAAATGCACACGAATACGCGTACATTCCATGGCAAATGCGCGAACGAATGCAGGTAGTCGAAACGAAGGTACATTTTGAAAGTAGTATATAATCTATTGTTCGATACGATGATGCGAAGCGTTTGCTTTGAGTCATTCGCGGAAATTTCTCACATGTGACCTAGATAATAATAATAACTGACATATACATCGCGCAAAAATATTAGTAAATGTCTTTATCTTTTATTAAGTAACATGCAATTTTGGGGTGAAATTCATTATTTTGAAGGAGAATGGATAAACAATGACACAATCTAAAACACTACTTTTAATCAAAGGAAAACATGATTTATAATAAAAATACATTAACAAAAAAATATATGTGACTTAAGGCTTAGAAGGAAAATACATTTACCACTTTTTATGAAAGTAGAGGAAACCCTTATATAAAACTTAAATATATATTTAAAAGCAGGATTTAATGTCAATATTGAATAAGCAAACTATAGAAGATATATAGATTATGTTTTAAATAAATTATGAAATTTCTTCTTTTGATTTCGAGTCAACTATTGCTTTTGTAGTTTCTTCCTGGTTATCTTGGTGCTTGATGTCGATACAATTTGAACCAATAATGATGTTTTGGAATTGCATTCGATGTACATAACTTATATCTTTAGGAAAATCAAACCGGTGTCTATTCCATTTAAAAAAAGTTAAATATATATATATATATATTATTGTTAATTTTTTTGCAAAATAAATTGGACCGTTGTTTGTAAATTCAGGGGTTTTGCAGAACAGAACTAATAACAAGACCAAGCTTTAAAAAATATATATTTAGATATGAAAACTTAAATTTAAAGTCATTAATAACTACATAAAAAATAAAACTAAATGAAGACTTAAACTAAATTAAAATATTTCCAATTCCAATTATTTTTGAAGATCTATGCAAGGCAGTGCTGTTCATGTTAGCTTATTATCAAGGATAAATCTAATGCTATGAGTTTATGGATTGTCAATAGTGACAAACGTTTGGCATTCTGACTTCAGATGTTGGACACAATGTTTACAAACCGTGTACTCAGCAAATTTATGACACTGCCAATAAAATGCAACCAACGACAAATCGTGTACTTAGCTAATATATCGGTTTGTCACTTTGCGAGCTGGACTGACAAACGTTTGGCATTGTAGATTCATTTGGAATTACTAGATTATGTGACACGACAAATAAAATCCGTTTGTCGCCATTTTTTAAAGGGAGACCGCGTCACGTTACCACTGCCAACATAGGATTTACGCAAAAAAATATATATAATAGAAAAGCGTGCTAGATGGTCCGACGCGGGAATGCTCGCATATTTGTATCTGCTTTTTGGATAAACAGCGTTACCAAAGCAATCAGATTGTCGAATTGATTTTCTGTAATTCGAATGAAATTGAGATAGAGCTCTGGTTCATTGGGCGGCATGAAATAGACCCCAATACATTTTCAGTATACAACAGCAATCATGTGCTGCGCAAGCGCACACTCTTCTTTTATTTAACAAAAACACAAGAGAAGAAGAGAGATAAAAGATTTTGGGAGATTTTTACAAGGTATAGTTTTCCTGTCACCGTTCATTGGCACGCAATATTTACGAAGCAATATAGCGCAAAAGCCTTTCGTTTTGAGAGCAGCCAACCATTACTTCCTCCGAGCTCGACGTTTCGGAGTTAAGAATTAAATTTAAATTGGTCCGCAAATGATATGTTAACAAATTTCAAAAAATGGTTTGTCGACAATTGGTGCCAAATGATTTACGACACTTTTATGACATAATTCCAAACCGTGTCCTAAGCATATATTTGGCATAAGGGCGCTTGTAATTTTTATTCCATTAGTCTATCATAGCATAAGTCTACAGTAATTATTACTGGGAGATAAATCTATTTATCTTTTTTTTAGTAACTGTTCTATGTTCATATGATATAATGGTTTTATCTTTAAAATCTTTAAATTTAGTATTCTGAAATGGATTGTTTATTAAATATAAGAATTTGCAATTTTATAATGTTTCAAAGACTTCACAAATTTAAAACCAAATCGTGTCATATGTTTTTGTTACGAATCCAGTGTGACTCTCAGTCACATCGTGTCATACATATGATTATATATTGATATATGATTTATATATTTTAATGAAGCCATGGTTTAATTTTAATTTAAATGAAGTTTAATTGACGATGTTTTGAAGACTATTTGGAATATTATTATAAATACTGGACGTGTAATTTCCAACGTGTTTGGAGTTATTTGCCTATCTTGTTGAGTTTATGTGAATTAATTGACTTTGACGTGTGTTTATTTATTTGGTGGT
>JAAAKO020022578.1:0-14758 GCA_010015015.2 Bolitophila cinerea | reverse complement strand
TAGTAATGTTCTACCGCCCACCTCCCCTAAAATGGGACGGAGATTAAACAAATAATATTATTTAATCTCAAGTACATTTGATCCCAAGCACATTTGAACCCGAGGACAAATGATCCCATGCACATTTGATCCCGAAAAAAATTGATCACATGCACATTTGATATCATGCAAAATCGGTCAGGGTAGAAGTAACATTCCACATCTTGCAGACGTCGAAAAAAACAATAAATATACACAAAATAAAAAAATGTGTCCCTAAAATAAAAACAAACACCAAAAAACTTGTTAGGTTTTTTTGGGGAAGATTTAACATTTTTATTAAAAATAAAAAACACGATAATTAAATATTGTTCTTTATGACTTAATAATTAATTTTATATAATATTTTTGTTGGATATTGTGTTGGAAAACACCCCCTCCCATATAATTTATTACTCATAATTCGCCCCGAGCACTATTTGTCCCGGACACTATTTGTCACCGCACAATTCTTCCCAGGAACAATTCGTCTCGAGAACAAATAACAAATAAAAACAAAAAACATAAAACCAAAAACAAAATCAAAGTTATATCGGGCGTTTAGGGATTCACCCTCCGCCCCAAAAACCCATATGGGAATTTTAGGAAATACCTAAGGAAGAGAGAGTTAAAATTTACATAGGTCATTTGCTTTTAATCAAAAACAACATTAGAAAATGGCGAAACGAGAGATGTGGAATAGTACTATATGACCAACACCTTTTTGAATATTTCTATCAATAAACAACCCTTGAAAATGGCGAATTGAGGGTAGTAGAATAGTACCCTGGGACCAAAACCTTTATGTTTATTTTTATAAAATATATTTTGATAAAAGTGGTATAGTACAATTTAACTAAAATCTTTTTACATTTTTAATTAAAAACAACAAAAAATTCATCCGGTTAAAATAAGGAAGTTTGTTTATAGAAATATTAATTTCAAAGCCAGAAAACTATAGACAAACATATACAGCAAAAACTAAAATCATATTATAAAATGGAATGGAAATAATTAAAAGCTAAGGCAATTGCTTAAAAGAGATGGGATATTTCTCTATAGCTTTCTGCCATTGGAGTAAAGCATACCTTCCACAAACTCTCCTTAAAGAAAATATTACAAAAGGATGGTTTTCAAATTTAAACACTTTTCCTTCTCTTTTTCGTAAAAAAGTCGTTTCGTAATAATGCCACCTTTGACTACATCCCTAAACAATATTTTGTTTAAAGTGATGTTGGCCAATCGTAGTACATTTGTAAAATAACCAAACTAAACTCAAAAATAAACAATAAAATGAAATGAAAAATAAAAACATAAAAAACGTAAAATTTTATTTTGAATGTTATTAGATTTGTTTTCAAATTTCAGTTAAACGCTAAAAATTGCTCATCATAGCTATTTAAGATAACAAAAAAAATTACTCTGTTCTCTATTTTTTTGCAATTCGGATAGGAAAATATAATAATAACTAAAGGAGAACTAAGCAATTGATTTTGCAGACAATGTACTGTCTGATGCAAAAACACTTGCATAAAATAGGTCTGTCAGTCACTGTCAGAAGCTTATAGAAACTGCGGAGCTTATCTTATGCCACTGCAGTGCCCTTTCATGGAATAAATTGAAATAGAAATTCATAAAAGCGCTAAGACCTGAAGCAACCTGAAGCACACTGAAATAAACAAAGCTGGATGTTGGGTAGTGTATCTCTTCTACCGCTAACCTAATTGAACCTAACATTAATATAATAACAATAATAAGATAAAAAACTAAAAATAAATACATTTGTTTAATATAAATCATTTCTAAAATCTAAAATCCAATTTTTGTACTTCGATTTGGTGTATGGTACTCTGATTTTGTCCAAACTGAACTCCCTTTAAATTTTTGCTTCTGTAGCACTGGGCTTAGGTGCACCGTCGATTTAATTTCTGCTTTTAGAGTCTAATACGGCCACATGAAGGAAAATTAGCATACAATTACCCTGTTACAAGGTTGACATATTGTTGTTGATGAGCAAGTAACCAATTAACTAAAAATAACCTTAAACTTTGAGACCGTTTTGAGCACATAATTTTACATTTTAGCCAATACATTCTTATATCACAAAAAAGGTTGTTCTTTTGACTATTGAAATAAGCAAAATCCAGGGATTATCTTGGGATGTCTGATATAACAAAAAAAAATGAATTGACGGCCAGACCAATAAATATTATTTACATATACTAAAGCTAGATTTAGACTATTGCAAGAACGTGCAACATGACAACATATCAATGACAGTGCAATGATATAGTGTAAACGGATGTAAATTGTCTGTCAATGGCCATTGCAGACTCATTGTCATAATTGCAACTACTCATAGCTTTTGACAACTTCTAAATTATTGGTTTTGAATAGCCACTAATAATTATTAAATAATTAGCATACGCCACCTGAACTTTTTTTTGGTCAGAAAACTATTTTTCAAGATGGCAAAAACACTTTTTTGGCTAGGCTTCACAAAATTATTACCAAATGGCATCGGACGAATTTCAAATTATTTTTATTGAATAGCAAACGATAAATAATTAGAAATTCTCACCTCAATATTTTGTGTTCGGTCAGGAAGTTATTTTGTTATCCTATGAACTTAGTTGGATACCCCTTATTATAAGCCCTCATACATCCTCTATAAATAGATAAATATATATTTCGACAATCACAATTTTAATTATAATTATTATATCTTATCTATACAATCTTATAATATACATTTAAAGTCAAGATTCGTTTTAATAACAAATATTTCATCTCCGTCTTTTGCAGCAGTCACCGTTCGTTACCTTACCAAGCGCTTCATTGGTGAATACAGTTCCTCAAGTGGTGAGTAAACAAAACGATTAAATTTTATAACTGTGCAGCGTAATCTCCGCAGAGAAGTGCGTTCTAATTATGTAATTAAAAGATGAGGGTCCAATTGTTAGGGAATAAGTATGTGTGTGTGTGCGTGTGAGGTCATCGAAAAATCACATAACTAACTATGTACGCAATTCCAACATCGAATCTCAAGATCCATCTCAAGAGCCATCGACCATAGTATTTCAGAGCAAACAGTATAAATACCGAATTAAACAAACACTATATAATTTATATACTATATGTAATTATGTACACAGTACTTGATATATTTATATTATTACTTTTCTGTTTGTGTTTCATATTATAAAATTCTGTTTTCTTGTATTATTATTGATTGGTATCTTCTATCTAAATGATACTCTCATTGCATTCAGTTATATATATTTCATTGTTTGGCCGTATATTTGTTTTAGTGTATTTATGTTTGACTACTCTTTAATATATATATATATATTTATATATTTATATATATATATATCATTGCATATAATGCTCGATGTATCGATGTACATAATCGAGCGCGCCTTTTCGAAAATATTAAATACAAATACAAATTTCGCTTCTTTTGGCGAGCACGCGAGAACAATATGCACATTGCACATGCACATGCAGAATAGTGCATTAATAATAAAAACCTGTTGGCTCAAAATAAATGCATGTAGACGTTTTACACAAATAAATGTGTTGTACTCAATAAATCCGACAATTTGTCGGTTCACTTAGGCTTATGTCTATACATGTTTTGTACATGGATTGTAATTTATGCATTTACTAGAATATGTACCTATACGCTATACATATATTTTGCTCGTTTCTATATGTGACTTTTGCTGTGTATGTGTGTGTCCATCTTCGAATCGTGCGCGTGTGCATATTTTTTCGTGATTGATGAAATCGTTGTGCCAGGTAACTATATAGAGTGCGCGCTTAAAACGGCTGCACGCATAGCGCCGCCGCCGCTAAAAACATACAGATATATAGAGTCAACTATACGGAATACTACTATTTATGTATATATTGTACTATAGTAGAGCAGATTACTCGTAAATTCGTCCGGTTAATGGTCGAAAGGCAGCACGCGGACTGAATCGAAAATGCATTTATTGCTCACGGGTTTAATTGTGCATTTATGCAGAAGCAGGAAGAGTTTTACTCGATTGGCAGATCTACCGGTATTTTGATGTGATATTTAATTTTAATTATACGGAATTTAATTGGTTTGTTTTTTGTTGAATTACGCGCAAGTGATTTTTGTGATAAATTCGTTTTTTTTTTAATTTAGGTTTACAATAATTTTTAAATTCAACTTTAATTATATGTACCATTTTAAAATTGCACAATTTGAACTGGGCGCCAGCTTTTAACTTTCTCCTAGGAATATCCCGTCAAATGATGTTTTTAACTGCAATTAGACTGCGGTGTTATTAGTTTTCAACTTGCCGATCCTTCTTTTTTCAAATTGTGTTATCTGATTGTAATATAAAAAATATATGAATTGTTGCTGGAGTTGGTAAAAATGCCTTCAATTATATGTTGATAACTCTTATCACTATGTTCTAAAGGTATTTTTTTAGCAAAAGCGACATGATGGGCTGACATATATGAGCGCATCACAACAATTGCAATATGGTTCCGAAAAGGCGATCAGTTTTAACGAACCACAGACATCCGCAACAATTATAATAAAAATTAACGAAAATAACAAAAAAATATAATTTTTAAAGAAAATATATTTATAATAATAATAAAATATAAATGAGATGCGCTATGGGAAATAATTCATACCATAATCCGTGAGTTTGGGATCAGGAACATCTTCCTGTCGACTGAAATGTTGTCATAATTTGTCCTCTTTATTAAAAAAGGTGAGAGAATAAACTGTGCCAACTATAGGGGTATCACACTGCCACCGATATTGTTCAAATTTTCCTAACATCTTCTTACGACGCCTGTCACCCTACGCTGAAGAAATCGTTGATGATTACTGATTACCAATGCGGTTTCCGAAGCAACAGATCGACATTGGACCAGGTATTTTGTGTACGTCAGATAATGGAGAAGATGTAGGAACATGGTCTTGATGTACACCAACTGTTCGTGGATTTTAAGCAGGCATATGACAGCATCAGCAGACCAAAGCTTTGGAGGCAATGGAAGTTCGGCATACATACGGTTGGTCAAAGCCAATCTGAGTTCTTCTAAAAGCTGTGTCCGTGTGCAAGCTTAGATGTCCGGTCAGTTTAAGATATCTGGGTGATGGTTGCTCCACGCTTTTGTTTAACGTTGCGTTAGAAAAGGTGTTTAGAGTGGCAAGAGTGAACATTCAAGTTCCGGCAAGTTCAAGCGATTTCCTACGCCGACCATACCAACGTCGCGTCGTATAAGGTGTAGTACCATAGCAGGGAAAGAGGCTTTAATAGCCCATGAAAAGTCCTCAGCTGCTATGATTTACAAGTCAACGACAAAATACTTTCTTTCTTAACGACGAACTCCTCAATTGCGATACAACATAACCATGGACCGCTACAATTGCGTTCAGTCGTTTAAGTATTTTGGCACATTGCTAAACACCACAAACAGCGTTGCCAAGGAGATCCAAACACGCATTGCGTCTGGCAACCGCTGCATCTTTAGTCTAGCAAATATTTCCAGGTCCACTCGCACGACAAAGATAAAGGTGTATAAGACACAGTTGCGTCCGGTCGATTTCTACGGTTGTGAAGCTTGGACGTTGACGCAGAACGAATAGAAGAACTTGTAACTTTCGAAAGAGAGGTATTGCGCAGAATCTTCTGTCCGGCCAGAGAGGAATATGGTATCTGGCGGATGCGTTACAATTACGAGCTTCGTCAACTATATGGCGAACCGGACATCTTATAGCATTTGAAAGAGCAGTCGTCTTCGGTTTGCAAGTCCGCTGAGCCGAATGGATTAGAACGAGAGGACCACCAAGAGAGTGTTTGAGTCAGGAAGACCAAGGTGTAGATAAATGGATAATCATATACTTGGGTCATCTGAGGATTCGTGATTAGACCGCCGGAGCTCGTGACCGTCCAAACTGTAGGCACTGTGTATTATTCATATGAGACTTATCTCCACGAAAAGTCCTGACAATAAGTCACAGTCCGCCTGTGCATTATCGTCAAGATTTTTATGAGAAATTAACGCGCTGGAGAACAGAAATTGTGGAATTATCTTGCTAAAAATGTTCCATTTCACAAAAAAATAAAATAATAATAGATTTTGCTAATCTTTTACTTTTTTTTGAAACTATTTTTCTTGTTATTTTTGCAAAAAAAAGCATAATACTTCTAAAAAAACAAGTAAAAAAAGCAATACATTCCTTCATAATTATTATTCTCAAGGCGCGCTCTTTAGAAAAAAATCATGGCGATAATGCACAGGCTGACTGTGATATATTCTCAAGAGACTTAACGCCACTAAAAATCTTGAAAGTAATGCACATGCGGACTGTGACTTATTGTCAGGATTTTTGTGACGTAAGTCTCTTGAGAATAAGTCACAGTCAGACTGTGCATTACTCTTACGATTTTTTCCTGGTGGTAAGTCTCTTGATAATAAGTCACAATCGGCCTATGCATTATTCTGAAGATTTTTTGTGAGAATAATTCTCAACCTTATGACGTTAAGTCTCATTATTGAAAAACAACAAAAAATACACGGTGGCGATAATGCACAATCGGTGTGAGATTAAGTTTCTTGAAATAAATTCACCACACCCAAACTGTAGCAGGGAAGTTGTGGAAGCGGCTATAACCCAACTGGGTTGTAGTAGAAGGGAATAAATAGCATGCCTTTTTTTCAATTTGCCATCAATCATTTGTTTGGCATATACTTCACAACTATTCCTAAACAGCTTTGGAGGAACACCATTTCAGTTTAGCCATTGATAATTAATTAGAAATGCTCACCTCAACTTTTTTATTAGGCGCATTTGAAAAGATATTGGCAAATTCAGCATATTAATGGAAAGACACCTATGATGAAATTGAAGATTAAAAATTGCCAACTGTTGTATACGGCCTCGAGGTCGGGGTCGTATGCGAGACCAACATTGAGGTTAAAAAAGTTGCATTTTGATATTGAAGAAGTGCGCTGAAAGTATTTGATTAATGCCTTGCATCGAATTTATTTTGATCCGATTTCGTCAATCTTCGTATGATGGTATAAAGTACAACTTGGCGCACTTTGAACCGTTTGCACACTGCTTGGATTTATAATCAATCTTGTTGATATAAATTCGACCCCGGAGTGTTTTTCGTAAATCTTGGTCACATATACCAGACTCTTGAAAATATCCCAAATCCAACTAGATATTACGGTTGAGCGAATACAAAAACATAATAAAACTTTTTTTTTGCTGATTAGATTCAAAAAGAACATCTCTTTTTGTTTTTGACAAATTACGCTCCTATTAAACTGTATCTTCTGAAGCGTCAATGCTACGATTACACGGACTGTTAATAGTAGCAGTTACTGCTGTGTTTCTGTCAGTTGGCGACAGTTGCCATGTACTCGCAATCGACAGTTGACGACAGTTGGTGACAGTTGTCTCAACTGTCGCTGTCAAAAAGTAGCAGTTCGTGTAATCACAATGCGCAGTCGCAACGGCTGTTTTTGTTGAATTTTCACAGTTGTGAATTGATACTTTGGTAACTGCTATTGCCAAAGTCACAGTTAACAGTTCGGCGCTCTCTTTTTCGCATATGCTCTACCAAAATCATCAAATGGCTTCTGATTACTATCAAGGTATTTTTACTGAAAATCTATCTATAAATATCTATAAATTATAAGAAAATCTCAATTTAACTTTTTTGTTTTGTAAGAAAGTTATTTTACAGGATAAAATAGGTCATTGAACCGGCCCGTGGAGAAATCAAATATTAGTAATCGCCAAAAAGCGTCCGGCAAGATTAAACTATATGTAAATGTATTGACATTTCTTTTAAATTCTGCTCAAACTGCCTTGTGAGGCTGAGGCTTCTTTGAATTTAAAAGAATGCCGTTTGGGTTCATTTTCAAACCTAATGCATTCACATAATTGGTTTCCGCTTCAGGAATTCAATCAAAAAGAAGAAGATCGTACATCTCTAGGGGTATGTGGGTAGTAAAATAATTATATCTGTCATTTTGCGTCAATAATTTAAGAAGCAGAACTAGTCCTATTTACTCTAACAACGAACTGTTTCTGTGGTTATGGTTGGGGTTCTACGTCTACAAAAGCCTGTTTACCGATAACAGCAAAACATTCCCTCTCCGTGATTTGATACTGATTTTTTTTACAAAAAAAGTTAATTTTAAAGCTATAATTTTTTTTTAAAGCTATAAGGACCTAACTTAGTTTCAGAGTGTTCCTTATACGGTCACCACTGAACATGCATCTTTTCGCTGACTTAAGTATCTTAAAGATTCAAGTTGCCGCCTGCGCAATATACATTTGGGTCACTGTTCCTAAACTAAATACTTGTGCGATTATTTTAAATATTTAATTATTTTATTTTTGACTGACTGGCCTGCAAATTTACATGATTACTTGATTACAGGAACTGCTACTTTCAACAGTTGGGTTTCAGTTGAATAATGGCAGTTGACTGTTTGGGTGATTATATGAAATGTCGTCAACCGTTACCAACTGTCGATGGCAGCGACAGTCGTCATAGTACGCTCTGGTTTTCCATATAATCATATTTGGTGGCCTTTAGAAAGGCGACTACGACAAGCACTGATTGTTGTGCCAACAAATAAGTTTTTATTTTTGGCGAATTGCCTTTTTCCCTTTTTCAGACCGAATTCAATTAATCTGGAATCGTATTGTTCTCAGTGCTTGAACAATTAACCCGAAGATGCAATTTTATAGGCGTCCGGAACCAACTGTAACTATATCATTTTATTATAATGGAAAATTTTAGCGTGAATTTCTTTGATTGTCATACTTCCTCTTAACTAGATATTTAATTTCCGTTCAGTTGACATACTTTTCATTTTTTAAATTGCTTGTTAAACGTTTCTTTAGGAACTGACATACAATGATTAACAAAAGCAAGAACATACTTAAACTTGGCAATGTGTCTATATTCTATAATGAATAATAGACGAAACAAAATCTGAAAAAAATCAAAGCCAACTTCGACGTAAGTAGTGATCCGTTTCATGAATGTATTGAACTGCCCTCTTATATTTACATATTCCATTGCCAATCAGCAAGAATGCTCCTTTATCTCTAATGTTCGCACAGGCTAAATTTTGCGGCTTACTAAATACAAATAATTGATTTATTGTTCTTTACACGGCAGCCCTGATAAATTGCAATCTCAATTTGTACACTAATTGCTTGCATCGATACCGATAAATCTCTGATACCCGGCGCGGCGTTGGCGGCTTGCTTCGACCCCACCGCGAACTGCCACAGGTGAATAAACATTCAAAAGAAGAAATTCTAGTTACGGATATAAATAAATAGAAAAAACAAATATATATATTATATTATATATACATATATATAAAAATAGAATAATAATCGCTAGCAGCTGTTTTGTACATATAATATATATTGTATTAAATATGATGTGTTTCATATTTACACCCGCGCACGCTCGAATCTTTTAGTATAGAACATTTCTTAGTCGCTCACAAAAATGTGTGTCGCACCTATACTAATCTTAAATATAGATAATCATTATACTATATATGTGCGTAATGCCCCAAAGATAGATAGAGAAAGAGAGACGATCGGAAGAGGAGGGCGTCAAATATTCGAATATTGCATGTTAATTCACCATTTGCGAGTGCTCAACAGAACGCAAACGTCTTCGCGGTCGGAGACTGCACGCCACGCCGATACCAGCTTTAAGATAATAGATTTTTGTTCATGATGTATGCTTGTGTAAGTGTGTGTTTGTGTGTAAACAATTGAATAATAGCCCAGAGCGCCAACATTTGTTTTATGTATACAATGCACGTTGTGGTTCTGCGTTGTACACGCGTGCTGCAACTGCAAGTACAACGTCTTGGGTCTTAAGCGCCCGCTGCATGCAAGCCGGCCGTCTTGAACTTTATATATGTATTATATGCATTGTACGACGTGTATAACATAAATTGACCACGGCCAATGGCGCCGATACTTAAGCGCAACTTCTCTATAAATCTACTCACAATAAATGTATATGTATAATATAATATATAGAGAAGACGACTTTGGTCAGCGCATATATGCACAGTGCACACACACATACCATTTAATATGTGCAAGGTGAGGAGGATATGCGTTTCAAGGTGTATGGCATGTTTTGTTATAAATAGGTGCAAGAAAGTGGTACCGATTTTGTAAGTGCATTGCGAATCCGATGCAAGCTTTATATATATAAGATAAAGTCGGACGAATCGGGTAATAAACACACGCGTCGGCGAGACTCGGCTTTTTCTATGTATAAATTATATTTAAATATATACAAAAAAATCCTGTATTTATGTACATTAATTAAACAAAAACAATTGAACAACTGGCCGACGCCAGCTCTGTCGCATTCGCCAAGTAATTGGGGACATCTTTAAATCTATACCAAATGACCCCCCTAACACGCACACGCACACCTCGCATCTGATGCACATACACACACACACCTGTCAATACTGATATCAGATTCCTTCCTCTGTATATATTTTCTTTCTGTTACAGATTTTCTATACCGGCACAGCATAACCTTTGATAATGTAACAACTGAAGTGGAAATAATGGATACATCAAAATGTGCGGTAAGCATATTCAATTTCTTTTTTATATATATATATATATATATATATATATATGTGTATATTTTGCATATCGCATTTTTATCTTTATTATTTTATATACTGAGAGCTCGCGAACATATGCAAAATACTATAATACGCGAGTATATTTGTATAATTTAATATGTATAGAGATGCACATGCACATTGCGCGTTCTCTGCATGTTTTTGTTGTTGTTGTTGTAATGAATGTACGTAAGTTAATCCAACACACATAGATGTGTCCATATTGGCGTCCAACGCTATGACGGTAGGACCAAAATCACAAATTAAATATTTTCGTAAATCATTGGTAGAGAATGAAATTCCCAAAATTCATGAGAATCTTGGAACCGGAAAATTTTAAGGAATCGGAATTGTAGTAATATTTAAGAAATTACTGAAAATTAATTAATTAATAAATACTTAGTGCTCATTTTTTAATTAGTGTGTTTTTTTCTAAATATATTTAATATTTATTAAAAGTACACACAAAAAAAGAAGTGCATTTATCAAATGTATTGAATTTTAAATAATTTAATTTTTTCCCTTTCAGATTTCAAGTTATCTATTGCAGTTTCTTAAGTGTATTCTGTGTTGTCTCGATGGGCTTTCGTACCAACAGTGAAATTAGTATATTTAAATAATAAATATATTATTATATAATTAATTATTAAAATTAATACGAGTGAAATTAAAACACATATGTTTACGTATCCCTTTCTTTGCAAGCATTTCAAATATAAATTTTAATAATTATTTATTCTCCTTTGCAACAATGCATAAAATATCAAATTGGTGTTCCCGATTTTGCAGGGAATTCTTTTAATAATATCCAAAAACCGAAATAGCTTCTGGTATCTAGTCGAATCAAGCACCGATTTTTGGTTCCTAGGATTGCATTTCCAAATCATTTGACTGAAGAATACGAAAATATAAGTCTAGTATATTAGGGCGGTTTAAATTTGCATGTACTACGATTGGCCGAATCTCGATTGGCCAAATAATACGATTGGCAGAATGATACGATTTTCAGAATCACGATTGGCCGAATGATACAATTGGCCAAATTAAAACTGGACGAATTTAAAGGTAAAACCATCAAAAACCAATTCGGAAAATCGAAATTCGGCCAATCGAGAGACACCGCTTTGAAACTTACCTAATTTCCATGGACCTTATGTACGTGGACATTATGTCAACTGACCATTATTATTATTTAAAATACTTTTTTTTGTGTTTTGTCCTTACTAAGTTTATCATTTACCTTTAATGATACATAATATGCATTGGTATAAAATGTTGTACAGAAGCATTTCCTAGAATTTTATTGACTTATAGGTAACACAAAGTACTTTTTGTGTACATTTTAAAGTTTTGATTATACTTCCCAACAAAAATTCTCCATATAAAATTATATGGAATACCTTTTATAGAATTAAAAGTACCGTAATAAGTTTAAAGTAAAACCAGTCTAGTCTAGTCTAATCTATAAAAATATAAATCAAAAACAGTTTTAAAAATATATACAGTTAAAAACAAAAACCTATTTTTATTTATTATTTTTGTAATTTGAAATAATACATCTTTTTATGATAATATTTTGATTTATGAAATTAATGTACTTTTAACATTTTTACCATTTTTCTTAACTTTTTTGTAATAAGTTAATATTTCAAAAAGGCATAAAATAAATCGATCTCCAAAATCAAAATTATGTGTTCCTAAAATAAATTTGCACATAAAATAAAAATATTTGCTCCTAAAATAAAATAATGTGCACCTTAAAATAACAGTGCTCACCGAGAAAAAACATGTTCCAAAAACATAAATGACCAACGAGAAAGTTTAATCTGCCCCAATAAAAGGTTTTTTTCTTTTTATTAATATGGCAAAGCGCAAAATTTTATTTTCTTTTGGTAGATATAATTAAATTTTTGGTGGACAATATTAAATTTAATGCCTTTCAATAATACCAAATGCGCGATATTAAGATGACTTCGATAAAATAAAAAAATATTGAGGTAATGATCATTATAACATGTTTTATAACTTTTAAGTGGCCTTACAACATATATAAAAAAATAAAGTCACATTTCAATCCGCCCTAATGTACAGTCGTGCTGTAAACTAGATTTTTTTTGTATAGAGAAAATTGCGTTATTAAATGAGCACAAAATATTTTCTATCATTTATTTTACACCCATTTTTATTTGTGGCAATAGTTTTAAAATATTTGTTGAACACATCAGATATTTTTTTTTAAATATTTAATGACTGTTTTGTTTGAATACGAATACATTCTATAGTCAAAATAAATTTTGTCCTTAACCAAATGTTTGTTCCCATATTATTAAATATATAACTAACATATGTATTAAAAATGTTATGAACACATTATTTATAATAATGAACCCAAAAAAAATATTGTAAAAAAATTGTAGTTACCATAATTAATTTATATTAACAAAAAAAAATGATGGTCAACAAATATGTTTTTTAGAATATGTATATTTAAAAACTCATTAAAACCAAACTTACCCAAATTTCTTATTATAATCATACTTAAATTTAACCTATTGCAATAGAATAAAAATGTATGTATTGATTTTGCTTGTGAATCACTGTTATCCGAAAACGGCTTTAAATGACTACCAAATTATTTTTACTGAGTAACCATGGATACAAAATTAGAAATACCCACCGTTTTGTGTTTATCTTTTTTGCATATATGCTCCACAGATGGATTAAGAAACTTGTTTTTCAAAAATCTATGTTTAGAATTCTGTTTACACAGGGTTTCGGATACGAGCATTTTGCACTTCAAAATCTAACGAAACCAGACTTTTGAAACGCGATTCGGTTTGTGTCACATATGCCACATTTATGGTAAATGTATTATGAACAACCTCAGAAGAAGGATCCTGATGCGATTCTAGAAAATGTACTAAAAAAATTTACTATAAAGACCACTATCAAAATATATCTATCTCGTAAACTTGTATTATTATCAGGCCGTCTGTTGCAACGCTGGGTACAATAAAAAAATGCATTAAACAATGTGCCTTCTGTGCTCGCGTGAGATTGAGCTTTGCATAATAATGATGGGTTATTGTTGCTGGCATAATGCATATACTATATATGTATATTGTATGTTTAAAAAACAATTCTCTCGTGACACCTGAGATGCCTCTCATCTGCATTTTAAATTTCAACAACAACAACAACAAAATAATATAAAAATTGTATATTGTATATTTAAGAGCATATATATATATATATATATATATCAATCATTCTCATACAAAATATTTGACAACAATAATATTTACACATTTTGTTCATAGAAAACTGGCTGCCTATATGAGCATCTGCGCTGGGGCGACGCATTCCTGGTGGTGTACTCGATATGTGACAAGACCAGCTTCTCGGAAGCCGAAGACTATCTGCAGCAGTTAACCAAATTAAAATTACCCTCCTACTACACGACCCTGTTGCTGGGCAACAAACGGGATCTGGATCATTCGAGGTATACATTTCGTCTAAAATCAGGCGTATTTCTGTATCGGACAAATTAAAATATAATTTTCTAACATTTGTTAAATTGATTTTCTATTTTTATAATAAAATTACGCAAACTGAAAATCCGGGCACTACAAATTACTAAAAATAATGTTCCTTAATTTCTGAAACAAGCTTTAAACGCAGTTTGAAAGCTTACATCAAAAGATTTTTATCGTTATTTGAACCCTCCCAAATAGTTTTCGTTAAATAACTTTGCTGTTTGACGTCCGATCGTTAATTTTGATATATCGTTGTGAAGGTTTAGACGCGGTATTACATATAAAACACTAAGATTAAACGTTAAAAAAGATCTTATTTTATTTACAAAATTGTGTTGTTTACAATTGTCAATAATTATATTGCGCGCCGAGTCTCGAGCGCGCTGATTTATATACAAACGATTGGTGTGTGGGATGGGATACACACGTTTCGCCTACAAGTTTTTCACCATACTTGACTATTGACCTACAGAGGCATTTCGCCAAATTAT
>JAAAKO020022567.1:0-14758 GCA_010015015.2 Bolitophila cinerea | reverse complement strand
TTTTCATGCCGGCCTCGGGCATTACAACCTCAATTATTTGTCCGTACTTGTTTTTTTTGATTTTATATTGTTTTTTATTATTATATTTTTATGTTTCTCTTATTTGCATTATTACGTCCCTAATGGGCTTTAATGGAATTAAATTTTATGATTTTTATACTTTATATATTTAATAATAAAGCTCTATAGGTTTGTACAAAATAGTAGGGGATGATTAAGGGTGCATTGATTGAGATTGCTTTCACGTGAAAAGAGCACAATGGCTCTAAATTGAGACGTGCGTGTGGTCTTCTCTTTATCTAAGAAACGTATATTCCAAAAAAACAATATTCGTGAAAATGAATCAAGCGTGTTCTTTCACTAATTTATTTGGCGGTATGCAATTGGTCCAAAAAATTTCTCTGAATAAGTGGGGTTCTCACACGTTCCTAAACTATAAACAAAATACGTACATTCTATTTAAGTCATTAAATAAAGTTGGAAATATCTTTTATCTTCCCAAACGGAGGCACTGCCATCTCTCTGGGAGGATATATTTCTGTTTTCCATGCAGAATTATACGCCATCCTTGCATGCGCGCAGTTTATCCTGTGCGGGGGCGATGAAGATGTGCCTGTTTCCATTTGCTCCGACAGTCAAGCCGCCCTTAAAGTGCAACCTGTACGTGTTTCCCTTCTTGTCTAACTTCAGCGTGAACTGTATTGTGTGATATATACACTGTGGGCTCTGGTCCATACATGTCCATACTTAATCCAACTCATTTGTAGATATGTCCGAGTGACCTGGTATCGGTCCTAGTTCAACGTTGTTTTTAGGTTGAGGCACTCTTGAACTGTTCCGGACGTTATCCGATATACAGCCAGGGCCTGACTGTCTGAACAAATTATTACATTCCTGTTTGTTAAATTCGACTTTTCAAATTCTATGATACTGGCTGAAATAGTTACTATTTCGAAATTGATATACGTATGTTAGGTCTAAAATAGAATACTCCTGCTACTGCTCTGTTTTTAATCCATCAGTGTAGATTATGATGTCATTCTCACCAGGTTTTATAATAGGATATTTAAAAAACTTTGTTTAAATTACATTTTGGGAGTATTTGATCAGGCGGCATAAGATAGTCTGTTTGTATTAAAAACAGATTCCGTTATCTTCCTGTGTTGTTATCCGTTATCTTCAATGTTGTTCCCATTCGTATTCCATAACGTGATGTTCCTTAATCTTTGAGCTGTCAAAAACGCTTCTGCCTCAATAAATAGAGCCAGCGGAGGTAATATTTTTATACGAATCATTTGTTATTAGGTACGCATTTCAAATATTTCTATACGATTTTTTACTTTAAGGTACGAATTTCTAATACTTATGTAGACTTTTTGGAAATGATGTACACATTTATTATTTTTAGATACGCATTTATATTATTTATGTACACATATTTTTTATGATTTTTTTGGATTGGGCCCTTAAAAATTCTTTCAATGAATCCTGGCGTCAAAACAGGCCATAAAATATACATATTATGAGATACATATTGAATTTATATATTTTTTAATTGTTGTCTCTCGCAAACGAAGTCTGAGTATACGAATTCGATTGACTATTTGTATTACACTCAAACTCCCGGAAAAGTTTCGTAATGCAGTCGCTCGTCTGTGTGTAAGTAGCATGCCGCGATGCATTATTCTAACGCAATACATTGATAAATCATAATAAATTAGGTAACCTCTGCAGAAAGCTTATCACAAAAAGCTTTACATCCTCAAAACAAGATAAATATATTTGAAGAAAAACAAATCTTCTGGAAAAATATAATTGCAGTGGTTACATAGCTCAAATTAAAGAACTCTCGACACAGTGCACCACACACACTCATATACACACTAATACAAAATTGTAGTTACCATATTTATCTGTTAACCTATTAGTCATATACGAATTACACATGTAAGTGTGTTTGTGAAACATACACTCACCCCGGAATCACCAAAACGCGAGCGCCAGCGGCGCGGGCTCGTTTTAGCGCTCGTTATTATAGGTCGGCGCGCGCTGTGCCACTCTGTGTATGTATATGTTGAGTATATACTATATAAATATATAGTATATATAGGTAGTTGTAATACTTATATAATGTATAGTAGTATTAGCTGACCTACCCCATTCACAAACAGCTTGGGATACATGGCCGAGCATATATTTTTCGTAAATATATTTCACACACATACTGACACAGACACAATCACTATAATACTGTGTTATGTTACATGTTTTTAGGTACATATATGTACAATTGTAAAAGTTCAGTACAATATGTGTGTGTGTGTGTGTGTTTTGTATATGTATTTGCAAACGCGCTTATAAATAAAAGAGTTATGCGCGGGTGGTTTGGAATGTTCTTTTTGGAGGAAATATTTTGTTTCGGTATTATAAAGTGGAAGCACTGCAATGGTGTGGTGTATGATATTCCCTATATATATTCTCACATACTCACATACACAAAGATATATATATATATAATTTATATAACGTCTATAAATGTGTGTGTGTATGCGTTCGTACATGCAATAAATTGTTTGAAGTGGTTTTATAGCTTTATAAATTTACATGCGCTGCTAAATTGATGTTTGGGTAAGGGCAGCCCAGACCGCCGCGCCGTGCTTCTGTTTCTGATGTGATGTGTATGTACATATGTATTTGTATTGTAAATGATTTTATATGTGAGTTAGTTTTGCGAAAATGTATAGACAACATAGATATAGAGACAGTCTAAACAATTTAGATGTCGATTTGGGAATTTAGTGATTGAATATGTATGAGTGAGTGAATGCCAATCACGGAGACTGCGCGCGAAGTTGATTCACAGAAAAGCAATTATTTGGAATTGTCAGATCAATGTGTGCATAGGAAAACGGAATCATTCCTATTAGTTTGCCAAAGGCATTGCATACACATTATTTTATATTTATATTTGTTTTGTCTTTATGTCTCTATGTGTAATAGATTTCCATTGAAAACTAAGGGCAGTTTCAATGAAGGTATATAAGTTACAAAATATGTGATGTGTAGAACTAGCAACTTTTTTGACTAAAAAAGAATAAATATGCCCCATATATATATATTTTATTTTTATGAATAATATGAACACTATATATAGTTTTTTTTTATAAAATAAATATAAATTAAATGTAATTCAATAGAAACATAAGTATTTACAATTTTTCCTTGGCTCAAAGTAATCAAGTAATCAACCTCTTTTAATTTAATATTATATTTATTTAAACTAGAACTTTTTAAGCCTTGATCTTTATGCATATAATATCTATATGTACTCTTACCCATTCATTTTATTTTATTTTTAATAATTTTATACAATTTTACATTTTTTGACAATTAAACAATTGTCATTTTGTTAAATAACCAAAATTATTTTTGCAACAAATATTTATTTTGTGATAATTTTTTTTTCAAACCAAAATATATTCGTTGTAAAAACCTTTTTTGAGTACAAAATTTACTCATAGTAATAATAAATTGTAATAATAAAAAATATTGGGTACAATATTTCTTTTAAAAAAAAGCTTATATTTTTTTAACCAAATGATTATGATATATATATATTTTAAAAGTATATTTGGATAATATATTGAATAAATAATAATCTTTTTTATTTCTTTTTAGGTAAGTCAACCATAACTCTATTTCAAATGAATTTCTGGAAAAAGTAAGAATATTGTACTATTTTCTTTTTATAAGATTTTTTAATTTACTCCTATAAACAAATTTAAATTGACAAATTGGTGAAACTAACACTTAATATTGTATATATATATACGAAACATAAATAAATTTCCTGAACTGTTATTTAAAATATATAAAATGGGTTACTCCACAAGAACAAAAACAATATATAATAAAATACTTAGAGAATTTTTTTTTTTTCTAAAATAATAAATCGGGTAAGGACCTGATAATCTCAAACTTTAGAGAGATTTTGTTTTAATTTTTATTGAAAGAATCCAGTATAAATGAGTAGTACAGTAACTAAAATAAAATACAAATATGTGCACCTTAAAAAAGCAGTTCTTACCATGGAAAAAAATCCTCCAAAATATAAATGAGCCGTCAAAATATAAAATCTGCCCTAGAAATAAAATGTGTTTCTCACGGACGAGATAAAAAAATGCAGCGGCAGCCTTTCCAGATGGTCGAATGAACACTAAACGATGATTGAGATAGAAAATCATCGTTTACCGTTTATTCGACCATCTGGAACTGCGGCCGCTGCATTTTCCATCGCGTTCGTGAGTGTTTTTTCGTTTGTAGAGACGCACCATGTTGCTGCAAACAAAATATGTTAAAATAGTTTGAAATCGTTTCTCAGTTGCTTGTATTGTACCCTAACCGTACCCTGAAGAATCCCTAATGGGTGGCCATTTAAATCTGAATATATATATATATATATATATATTTGTATATATTAATTATTCTTTTTGAAGTGTTAAGAAAATGGCCTAAGTCACACACATTTTGATTTTATCCCTTTTAAGAGTTGGACATTATAATTATTTATTTATCGTAAAGAAAATCGATTTCAAAGAGGATACCTAATCCATTACTTTTAAAATTTGTATAATTTTAATTTTATAAAACAAATAACCAAACGGATATACAGTATCGGACAAAACTAAAGCATATGAATTTGATAGTTAATACATTGTTAAATAATTCTTAAAGTTTTGATATTTAAAAAAAAATCTTTTGTTTTAGATTGATATAAAAAACAGGAAAATATACACAATATATTTATTTTATTTCAAATAAAAACTGTAACAATAAAACTAAAATTATGTCAATTTAAGAACATTAGTTTTTTTAAACATCCGATATTCTATAGAAAGAATATACGATAATTTCCTTTAATAAACAACACAACCACAGTCACTAGTGACTTACAGACAAATAACTTTTTGTTACATTTTACAATTTGACCCCTGAGATAAACAAATGTGAAATTGACTTTAAATCGCTTATACTCTGGTAAACATAATTATACGCAATATTGATCTCTGACGGAATAACAATGGGATTTGCATTTGTTGTTGTTTCAGGGCATTTCGCGACCAAACATACGATTGGGCATTGGGCTACTCCACACTTGTTAAATTCAACACACATTCACTACTACACATAATCGCAGAAACTCGCATACACTCGCACAAACACATTGAGTCCTTTGGCAAGGATGCTATCATCTATTCTCGATTAAATGAGTGTATTTGGCCGGCGTGTGCGCGTTGTATACTTGTATACCCCCCTTTGACTAACTCTCCCCGTCCGTGTGCAAAAGGTCGTGTTTACTGAACAACGGGAGCAAACATCCCGCCGCACATGCACACACACACTTCCGGAAATATACGATAGAATGTGTACACACAAACACACACATATAGAGTCGTAGTACCAATACAAATAAAATTGAACACTTGTTCAATGTATCGAAATTGTACACACTCTATCTCGGTCCTCGGCGTATATAGCTGCTACGCGCGTATGTTCAATACCGCTTATGTGTGTACTCTATAAGTACTTTAAAGGTTATATATACTATATATTCGGAAATATATTTATATATATAAAGGAAGAAAAATGTCTGTAAATATGTCTGTCGGTCTGTCCGGTTGTATAGGCGCCCAGACGGGTAGGGATAGAAGGCTGATACTTCAAATGTGTATAGGGGCCATCCAACTAAGGTCATTGGGTAGATGGAGAGCAGGTGGGAAACCGTCTTTAGGGTAGAGGGGCTGTTGGGCAAAGTTTAAGCTATGGCTACGACCAATTTGACTTGCGCATCCAATTACGAGGTTGGTACATTTGTGTTTTTTGTATAGAATTTTCGGTTAAATTATGTACTTCCGGTTAAATTGAGTACTATTATTTAAATTAACATCTTCCGCTTGCGCAACTATCGAGTGCAGCTGGTTGAATAGCGCTTAGTTAATCTGTTTTGCTTTCTGGAAAGAAAAGTTTGAAAATTTTCGGGAAAATTATAGTACTTTTACAGATGGCGTTACGGTAGTTTGACAGACTATATTGTGACCCAAAGCATACCGAAATAACTGCAAATACCTACAAATGCATATGCAACAAATGCATATTGGGGATGTTTTATTTTTTTCCTTTCTTATTTGTTTGTTATTATTTAGAAAAATTAAGGGATAATAATATTAGTGGTATTTAGGGGATGTCAATTCGAATTTAATTTTAGTTTGTGAAAATCTACCATCGGAAAATTAGAAAACACCGTTAAAGACTGATCTTTGCATTTAACTATATTTTATTAAAACGGTTTGAATGATTTACCCGTGCAATATCGTACACTGGCCCCTATATTGCGTAAGAGATGGACAAGAGATTTGGGAGAGAATTGATGTTGTATAGTTTCTTTATGACGTGTATTGTTGAATTTTTTTTTTGGTGAGCGCCAAATTCGTAGCCAAAAAATAAACCACAAATGATTACACAATTTTGATTATTAGTTTAAGTTTTTTTTATTTTTAAAGTCATTTAATGTAAAAACTATGCGAATTTTACATGTTAGACGCGTCGCATAGTGGCTCCTTTCCCCTTAAAGGCGCTCATAATTCAATTTATGAAACTCAAAATTAAACATATTTTATTTTTTATATATTTTAATATGATACAGCGCATTCAAAAAATGTAATATTTTTTTAAAAAAAATCAGATGTTTTAAAAATGATGGTTTTTTAATAAAATTTTAAAATAATATTATTGAAATACATGCTTTTATTTAGACCGAAAACTATTTTATTTCATCTATAATTTAATAATTTTTTTTATTAATATTTTTGTTTTAAATTAAAAAATAATTATTATTTAAAAAAAGCTAACACAAAATAAATATAATCAAAAAAAAACAAACTTTTTTTGAAAATTTTACCATTGTTTGAATAGACTTTTTGTATTTTCGACTATTGTTGAACGTAAGTTATTACAAAAATATGTTTATTTAACTTCTTAAGAATTTTCTGGTTGAAAATTGGCTTGCCCTACAGTTTTTTATGAACATTTCCATAACTCGTGTTTTCTGCAAATACACACTATTAAATCATGATAAACACAAAATCACAACAAAATATGTTTTGAAATAGATAAAATAAAAAATTACAGTTATAGCATGCGTTTCAATTTAAAAAAAAACGTTTTTTTAAAAAAAAAAAAATTTCAAATTTATACATAATTTATTTCACACATATTTTAAGAGTTAGTATATTTTTTATGTACATTGCGAGAGTATTAAATTTATATTATAAAACCAAAAATACTATTCAAAACTATTCAAAATATGGTTTTAAAAAAAGACAAATAATATTTTTATACTTAGGATTTTAATTGCATTTTAAAAAATAACAGTTCAAATAATGATATGTATTATTTCATTTAATTGTAGACAAATTATTCATAAAATCCACAAAAACAATACATTTTTAAGTTTTTTTATTTGAAGCACAATTATAATCGCTAAGTGAAACAAATGCCCCACTGTGCGTCGGGCGACGGAACGGCCGAAGCAATCATATAGTATATATATATACTCTGTATATATATTATGTATACATTTACGTATTCTCTATATATATATATATATATAAACTTTCTGGAGTGGATTTCCAGAGTTTCTGGTTCAATTGTATCAGCTGTCTGTTATTGTACTGAACGCATTCGAAATTATGTGAAGCACATCTAAATCCCAGAATGGGCTCTTCCGTTCCTGTGCACAACAACAGCCGCCATACATTTAGCACATGTGTGTGTGAGAGAGCTTTTTGTAAATAAAAAAGCTCACGAACATTATCAGCAGAAAACGTCCTCCATGCACGGCCTCAGTGCTTGTGAAAGCATATATTAGATAAAGAAATATATTTATATATTCACATGTTGTGCGTTTTTTGCCTGCTGCCTGATGGTACAAAAAACGCTTATTGACGAAGTGGAGTGCAAAACGCTTCCGAGAGGCATCTAACAGTAGAAAATGGTTAGAAGTTGTTTCTTTATTTTCTGTATATGTGAAATAGTGTGCGCATGTTTTGTTCTTATTCGGCTTCCCAAAAATCTCCACTGATGTATATCTACAATCTGCCCGGCGCCAGTGTCAGACAAAAAAGCATTTCTGGCGAGCATCCGTGAGTGTTAGTGCATGTCACCCCATAAATAATGCGCTCTCTAAATTTGTAGTGCAAAATATTAATCTGTTTATAGATAAACGTTTCAGGCTTGTATTGTATATATGTATATACATTTATATTATTGTATATATGTCATACGTTTGTAGAGTGGATATGCTCACAGTCGTTTACATTGCTTTTTTTGTTTATTTGTGTGTGTGTGTGTGTCTATCGCGAGTACAAGTATTTGTGCGAGTACACGAGAAAATATAAATGTGTTTTGTGGATGTTTGCGTCCCTGTTTGGTGGTTCTCTACCGCAACCACCCGCTACAGCCCCCAACGACCGTAACTCCTCGTCGGACGACTATACACTATATCCTATCCGCCCATTAACAAACACACGGGCAAAAATTGTGCCAGCCCTGCCAGAGAACATTCAATATATTTTATCTGAAAAGGCAAATAAAAAATTTGTTTTGAGGGCAAATCCACTTTATCATATTTTTCAAAGGTTTGCCGAGACTGCCATTTCCACAATAACTATAATTTTTATATTTATATAAAGCATTATTGCTGCCAAAATTCCGTCCGCATCATATCCCCTTTATATACATGCTCACGAGAATATACTATATATATGTATAAACAAACTAGAAACGACGTATGCTTGCATATTATGCTGTGTGTGTAGAGAGTGAGCGCGTGCACGGCGCACATCTCTCAGATAAGGCAATATATGAGTTTTTCGAGTTTTCCGCAAGTTTTCTTCTGCTGCTGCGCCCTCCGGGCCGAGTCCGCGTTGTGGTTGCTGACGCCATCGCCACCGCCGCAAGTCAAGAGATACGAATGTACCTATCAATGCAGAGCCGTTTGGTGCTGCTCGCGTAGAAGAAGTACTACACCCGAAAGAACATAAATAAAATACTTACACATATTATACGATATTCTGACAATATATATAATAGTATAGCCAATGTCTAGAAGACGTCTGAAATTGCCGTTTCGCATGTACATGTGTGAGTGCGCGCATTTACCTTTTCGGTTGCGCCCACCGAATAGGAAAATAGCGTGCGGGCACAAACTTCAAAAGCTTAGCTCCCAAAATTGCATTTATTTTTTTAAGATTGTACATCACAATAGTGTGTGCGGGTGGCTGGAAGAAAATCTCTTTTCCTCCAGATTTTTATTATTATTTATACACATTTATGATGTGATGTATCTCTGTGCGTGTTTTTTATATGCACTCAATTGGTTTCAAATATAGGCTCTTTAAAAAAGCCTATAAATGTGGAACGAGGATTTGCTTGTCTTCAGACAATATTTTATAAGAACTTCGCCTCGAGTAGGGCGCGCGTACACATATAAGACATATATGCATACACACACTAATAAAAACGTACATATATGTATACAGTATACACACCAAAGCAAACAGCATATATCCAAGTACACGTCGCGCTGCGCTACTCCGCGCCGAGTTTACGGGCCCGCGCACAAAAACCATAAAGGATTGGAAAATGATAATTTTACTCGAAAAACAAAACCATTTATTTTGAAGAAATAACGGAAATAGCAAGTCTCTTATGTAAAGCTAGATTTTGCTCGTGCAGTACCGGGTGCTTTTTGCTATTTTATGTCGGGACTTACAAGCTCTCCACACATCACATATACACATACACAACCTATACACATACGATACACACGTAACACACAATACACATAGTTGGTACTCACACAACACACACAAAAACACAAACACACAAACACTCAAGTATTTTGAAACTATGCAGTACACTAAAGAAAATGGTGTGTACATGTGCAAACTTAAAGCATTATTATACCCGAACGCGCGCGCATATATTATAATATATTGTATATTTTATTGTTAAATATACGAACATAATAAAGCGTCGTATTTTTTGGACTTTGTATACATAGTTTGTGATCGTAGACAATATGTTTTTTTGGAATAATTTTTAGAATGTCTGTCCACACGCGTTTTTTTGGGTATTCAAAATAATTTTTTTTAGGTGGCCTATTTTTAATAATTTGTTAGAAAAACTTAAAAAAAGCCCGTTGCATTATGTCATTTTGGTGATACTCATTTTTGTCTATAAATGTTAGTGCTGCACAAAAGTCATAATAAAATAAATAATACACATATAAAAAAAATATTATTTTATATAGTTGTAGTTGCTAAATTGAACACATTTTAAATATAATTTTAATAAATTCAATCAAAAGTAATAATAAGTAAATGAGACGAGAACGCGCAAGCACACTATACAAAACACTTAGCATTAAAAACTACGCCACATTCTGAGAAGCCGTGTATATATTTCGTAACGGTTTAGGTTAGGTTTTTCACAACCTTATACACATTATGGCACAAGCATTAGGCACATATGTTACTAGCGCCATCATTTTATGATTATTGTGGTATTGCAATTGACATGTGAACCAAAACTCTGACGAAAAAAATGCCACTGTCTCCATCGCTTTACGAATTGAGCGGTAATGGCTATCAAAGACTTCTCTGCACTAAATCTCTAAATACGAGTATAAAATGATTGATTAAGTATATAAATGAGCTTTAATTAACACAACAAAATATACGTCATTAAATTTGCATGTATGTCGACCTCATTGTTTTGTTTATATTTTTCAAAACCAAATTAGTTTTATAAGAAAATAATGGCAGACATATTAAATTTTGTATATTTTTTAAAAGTTTCATAAAGCTCTTGGTTTTGCTAGTCTTCCTGTCAATTCACTACTTTCTTTCCATTCTCTGATAAATAAAATTATTTTAGTGCACCGTTATTACTAAAATAAAAGTTCCGTTAAAATTTTGTTTAAAAAAAAAAAAATTCAATACATTTTGCTTCTTTTAGCCATTTGGATAAATGGCTTTTTGGCTAAATTTCCATTAATCAATGGCCGAATGGCCGCTTAGATCTAATGTCCATTTGATAAACCAATTTCGGCTAAATGGCATTGTATCATTTAATGTTTATGTTTGTAATTAGATGAGAATCAATGCTAAAAATAATGTATTTTATTAGTTTTTACGTTAAGTGGTTTGGATCAGTATTTTTGTTTTGAAATGAAATGTTATAATTATGTTTCCCCTTTGATTTTTGATTATTCTCAAGCTTTTTTGAATAAGATTGGTAAGAGAGAGATAAGATTGATTATTCCCAAGCTTTTTTAAATAAAATTGGTAAAAGCCTTTCAAAAATGTATCCAATTTTAACCAAATAATGGATTACCCCAAAAGACATTTTTTAAGTATTGGGGATGTAGGAAAAAATTGGTGGAAGTATATTAAACTACCTTTTTGCTTTTTTAATGTAAAATTATTAAAAAACAAGGCATATATTTAAAAAAATAAATAGATTTTATAAGTTTTTATTATTTATTTTATTTTTTTCTGATTATTATGATATTTAGTTTTAAAATTCAAAATTGTTGGTTAATTATAACAATTCTATATGCTGTAGTTTCAAAAAAACAATGGCCTATATGTAGGTTTATTAAGCATTTTTAAATACTTGCTAAAAGTGGTAGTAATTGATGTATCAACCACACTCTCAGCTAATTGTATACGTGGTGGCCTACTACGACTATCATAAATTTACAAAATAGATAATAAGGGAAAAATTGAAGCGTTATTTCTGTAAATCATATTTTTTTCGCTTAGTTATTCGCCTAAGATCAGAAACGTAGATACAAATAAATAGACAATATTGTTTATGATTTTTAAAAACATATTTTTTATGTATTTCTAAGAGTACGTCTATGGAATTTAAATTTAAAAGAAACTCGAAAAAACTACACAAAGTACGTCACTGCATAAGACATTGTTTAATTTAAGGGTATTAGGTGTCCCTATATACCGGTCGTCGATACGAAACATGAAATAAGTTAACGTTGGCATAACGATTCATGAAATATTATATAACCCCGGCCGATCTTCGAAAAGGGTTTCAATTGTAATTTTCGTAACAATCCCTACCGTGCACCACGCGTCAATGCGCATTCGAATTATTACACTGGATTTTCCATTATAAACACATTTTCTATAACATTAACGATGGTTTCTCACTGATAAGTTCCTAATCCTATATAAATATATATAAATAAACCAAAAACATAGTATATGTATATACAAATATAGAAATGCAAATTTCTCCGAGCATTTTGTACTCGTATGTGCAGAGTGAGTTTGGATATGTGTGTGCGATTGTGTGAGCAAGTGAATATAGTATTAAATATAGTTATAATATATATATATATATATATATATATAATGTATACAATATATGTGTACTGTATATATGCGAATAATTATATATGTATATATAATACATCTGCATTCACATGCGCTCTGCGCACACACATGTGTGTTTGAAAGTTAATTTTAAATGAACTTTTATCTTAAAATATAATCAAACTGCATTCGGTTTTTGCATATAGGAGGAATTGGAATGAATGCTTAATACATCTAAATATACGTAAGAATATATATTATATAGAAAATATGTATGTATACTGTATACTATAGTATATATAGAGCGAATGATTTGAAATGCATGCAAACTGAAATTTTCCTGAGTTAAATGCATTCTGCCTGTGATTGCTTGCTTGCGCACATTAAAATAATTTTACTTATATACTGTATGTATATAAATGGAAAAATACTTATAGTTTCTGTAATATATAGAAAAAAATGCACCAACACCAGCACATAATTTAATATGTATAATATGTATACGCGCAATTCAGAGAAGCAACAAAATGCATTGCGATTCGAACAAGGGTTCCGTATTATTAGCATTTTTGCCTTTTTTTGTGAATTCATTTATATTTACGTATGTGCATTGAAGCATGAGCTGTGCACACACACACATACACACACACACACTCATAAGACAAGACGTTGCAATGGATGATGCAGTTCAAAGGCATCAAATGCAAATGTTAGCATTTAGCATTTTATTGTCTGTAAATTGTGAGGATGATGCTCGTGCTGCCGGCACGCTTCGCTAAAGGCATTATAAACGCAATAAATTGCGAGGATTTGCTGCCTTTGATATGCACCCGATATGAATGAATTTATTGATGGTTCTCTCTGACTATATGTAATATAAGCCTATTTTGTCTAGAATATTTTATTCAGGATATGAAATTTTTTTCGGTTATAGACTTATTAAAGAAAAATGCATTAAATTTCTAAGAATTCATTGAGGCTAATATTAACTATTGGTTTTAGACATTCTGTCCAATTTAAAAGGCGGATATATAGAATACGATTATATTTTAAATTAATTTATTTGGGGTATCGATAAACAATTGCTCAACTTTTCGACCCAAATTACCATTAAAGATATTTTTTAATAAAATAGAAAGTTAAGGACAAAAAATTAATAAAGTAAACTTTGATCCTAATTCGGTACAATTTTTCACTGAATCATTATTTATTAAAGAATGTTAATAAAACCTTTTCGCTAAATGCGACACAATGCGGTTATTTTTTAAACTTGATTTGACAGCAAAAAACAAACATGATCGTATAAAAATAAACAAATCGTGGTTTTAACCTCGAGAATAAAACACGCCACCTAGTACGTTCTATTGCCAATTAAATAATATTTACCCAAAAATATTAAATGATTGTGTATTTGTAAAAATGATTTTTACAAAGAAAAATTTTCAAATAAACAAAAGATTCAATAAAAAAAACGGAATGAAAATCAAAGAAAAAACAATTAACGAAGGTTTTTTGACAAATAATTCATTAAATGTTAAGTATTGCTAGTTTACATATATTATTTAACCGATTTTATATTTTTTTAACATGGTTTAGATTGAATTTTGGCATGATAAAATATTTTTTTGTGAATTATGTACTTTTTCGGAACACGTTTTATGTGAATGAAATTATGCCTAAAGGTTTACATATATATATATTTATATATTGAAACACAATATTTTTTCACTTTTATTAGAGCGCTGATTTTTTTTGTATGTTTTCTCGGTAAGCATTTTTTTTGCAGACGTTTTTAAATGATTTTTTTTTAAACTGAAGTTACCATTAAATGTCTTATTTCAACATTTTGTTATTAATGTACAAACATTTATTTTCCAATGAATAATAACATATTTTAATTAAAATTTTAATTAATGTCTAAAAGTCGAAATTGCTTGGCCTTTGAGCAAAAAAGTTGTCAAACCAAATTAAGTTAAAACGAATTGCTATTTTCTTTTAAAAAGAAAAAATCCTATATAAAAATGTTATAAATATTATAACTTGGGATTTATAATCTGAGTCAACTCCTTATATTGATAACTCCAGCTATTTCCATCAGTTATGCACTATAACTTCAGATATTTGTGGTGATAACTTTCTAGTACTGGAATTCTGTCTGTCGTTGTCGTAAAAAACTACGACTAGAACAACGAATTCCGCTCTGATGACAGCTGAAAACAGAAACGTTTAATTTAATTTAATTTATTGCCGAAAAGATTACAAAATTATCCTTATTATCTAACAAAGTAAAGTTCATTTCA
>JAAAKO020022556.1:0-14765 GCA_010015015.2 Bolitophila cinerea | reverse complement strand
ATATTTAATGTTTCTCAAAATCAATATTATGTTTTTCGAAAACTTAAACATAATATCTCTGTGACAAACATTGAAATTTTGTTGGATTTTTTTTGTTCAACATTTTTTGAGATGCACACTTTTTTAATGTTTTTTTGAGGTGCACGATTTATTTTTTGCCAATTTCATTAACGAACTTGTTAGATAAACGCCATAGTTACGTTTTTTTTAGACCCGTGATCCCGTTTTTCGAAAATGTATAACCACTTATGATGGCTATTTATTGTAAGTAGAACTTTCTGATGAGAATGTTCGAAAAACACTAGATTTGTTTAAAAATAAAAATAATAAAAAAACATCCAACCAACCAACATCAGCGATAGCTGACCGCATTTGACATTGAAATATATCATTTTATGACGCAAAAGAAAAAAAATCAATAACAAACTACGTGTTAGAAGATAAAGTATGTACACACATGTAATAAGAGGAAACATAAACACTGAACTTTTCGAGATTCGTCAACCGACTCAGTGATACTTTTGTAATACACAAATAAACTAAAACTAAATAATAATCTCTCACTTACCACACTTTGTAAGTTTATAAGAAAAACAAACATCCAACTAAACCCATACACACAGGTCACAATAAAAATAAATTTGATGTAATACGGTATTATGGAAAATGTGACAGCAGTAGCGAGGAAAACTTTGGCGCATGCGAAATAGCGCATACTTTCACTTTGCACCACATCTATATATAAATATATTTAAATGCATATATGTATGTATGTATATGTAATTATAGTTGTGTAAAATCTTGTGCCATTTTGCGTTGGATACTGGAGGCAGCTGTCAGTGTAAATAAGAAACGATTTTGTCACCCGCTCTTCGTGCCTAAACCTTGTTTTCGTCTTTCGTTAAAGCAGATTGATCCGCTGTGTGTTTGTTTTAAGAAAACAGGTGTGTGTTTACAAATAATTATTGTGAATAATAAATTATATCAATACTATTTGTTAGCTTTACAATTGTTTTATAAAGCTCTTTATACAAAGTGACCATATAGTCTGAAAGATATGACTGAAAAACAAATGTCTTAAGAGTCTTGTTAAGTTGGTAAGTTCAACAGTATAATATTGATTTATTCCAGAAAATTTAAATACAAAGCATTTTTTTGCAGGCATACAAGTTGTTTAGAAGTGCGTGCGTTAGAAAGAAAATATATATAAGATGGATTTGCCGCGGATTGCGGACGACAATGACTTTCAATCATTGAAGCAGCTGGTGGACGACGATAATGGCTGGAGCTTAGAGCTGTCCAAGGCAGGCACATCTGTGTGGACGCGCACTGTGGAGGGATGCAATTTTCACATGGTCAAAATGATTTCGTGTTTTGATGACATTGCGCCCGATGTGGTATTTGATGTTCTGCACGATCCAGACTACCGCAAGGACTGGGACTCTCATATGCTGGCCAGCGAGGAGATTGGCTGCCTTAATGTCAACAATGACATTGGCTATTATGCGAGTGAGTAGATTTTTAATTAAGGATACAATGTGTTATTTTTTTTAATATAACCCATTTACAATAATATCTGAATTGAATATCTATGGAAAATATTGATTTTTGCGTACGCTGCCGCTCAAGTTAATTAAATGTTTGACGCCCCACATCGTTTTTTTCTTTTGCCGCATTTTCTTGTTGAAAGGTACACAGTAGGGGTGAGCATTGTTATATGAGAAACTTGAGTTATTGATACCAACTTTGGTTAGCAAAAAAAAGTAATATAATTGCAAGAATTGTTGCACTTTTTTAATTTTAATTTTTATTCGTTGATGGCCCCCTCAAGACCGTTAAAAATAAATATATATATATATCTAATTTAATTTTACTAAAAAATGTAGAATATTATATGACTGTAGTGTAAAGCTATAATTAAGAAATTATTTCGGTTATTAACCAATTTTCCAAACATTATTTATATCGTTAATCTTTTTACTATGTTGATAGTATCAAATATAATAAATAATTAAAAAAAATCAACAATTTTCCTTATTTTTACAGTGAAACAATATTTTACATTTTAACGTAAAATTAAATTGCCTATAAGTTTGTAGAACTTAATTTTTCGATAAAACTGACTCGCTAGAAATTAATAAGTGAAAACATAAAATAATTTATTTTTAACAGCCCCCGCTCAAGGCTCAAACAAATAAAATTACAAATTTAAAAAATTCAAAAATTCTTGCATTTATAATACATTTTTTTTCCAAAGTTGCTAGCGCTATTTTTAAATTGTTGCTCACCCCTAGTACACTGTTCCAACAAGAAAGTAGCATCATGAAATGTCTAATATAATCTCTAAAATAAAATTACATTAAAAAAAGTATTAGAAAAATCCCTTATATTAACTCATTTGACATTGAATCACCCTAAAATGCAATAAAATACGCAATACGTATAACATAACATAACATATAGTGTTCAATTGTTTGGCCTATGACGCGTTTATATGTTCTGAGGAATTTGTTGATTTAGTGCCTGATGTAAGTATTTTTCATTCGGGTAAATTTTCTTTGCTGTTGTTGTACTCGATGAGTAAACAATAACAATACGTAGTATATACACAGTCGCTCCCTAACGTATCACGTATTATATACTTCATCACTTCTTGAATACGTGGTACAAGTGGCTGCATGTTGAGATGGAAACGGTATTATTTTTATATACTAGAATTAATCAGAGAAGAAGCAATCAAAAAAGTTGGGCTAAATCAATTATAGAAGAATCGGAAGAATATAAATAAAAATAGATATACAAAAATATACTTGTGTTGGGTGTTATTCAGCGCTTCATAAATATATATATAAGACCAATGTTTCTATACTTTAGGCTAACCTATTCTTTCTTCAAAGATTTTTTTTTTAAAATTGAGAACATGGTAGCATAATTAAATAAGCGCAATTATTTAGTTAAATAAGGTCAAATATAGTGACATTAAAAATTAACCAACAACCACGCAACAATTGATCCTAATTTGATAAAAGTGTGTGATTTACTTTTGTTGACATATATATTCTATTCTATTGCAGTGTCATGTCCGCCTCCACTAAAACCTCGAGATTTCGTTCTTATGAGATCATGGTTGGACACAGGACCACATGGGGAACAGATGCTGCTATCACGTTCGGTGCCACACAAAGACTGGCCGCCAAAGAAAGGGTTTGTGAGGTAAGTACATTAATATACTCTATAATGCAGAGTATACAGGATGTCTAAATTAAATGGTATGAAGTTATGATAGTAAAAGCTAGTAGAGATAATAAAATAGTTTAAATTAATTTTTAAATCCAATATTTAGTAATTTATAAAAAAAGTAGCTATATTATGTTACTTTGGAGGAAATTATCTAAACTCTGCTTTTGAATTAAAACGCTTTTATTATATCAGCGTTTCAATGGTGAAACTCATAAGTAGCCTATTTTACTCTTAGAGAAAAATGAGTTTAAAGCTAAAACCATCTTCATAATCTCATACTTTTAAAATATTCAAGCTAGCTATTTAAAACCATAGATTCGATTTTTCGAATTCCCTACTAAAATATTTTTATAAACAATTTATGGTTTAAATATAAATTAGAATTGAGTGAATCATAATACTAAAGATGATCAAATTCAATGGGTTCAATTATCATTTATTTTAAAAATTGTTTTCAAATGTCTATTTGTACAAAAATCAATGAAATTGTGTTAAAATGTCACTAAAGATAAATCTAAAATTAAAGGAATAATAAAAAAATACATTTTCAAAAAACATAAATGAGCCGTCAGAAAATAGAATCTTCCCCAATAAAAAATGGTTGTTCTTGCAAAGCGCAAAAAACTTTTTGGTTAATTTTAATTTTATTAAAAGCACTTATCTTTCAGTATTTTTTTTTATTATATTATTCAAATTAAACTTTTTCTTCAATTTAATTTTATTTATTAAAAAATAAATTTGAGAAAGTAGTCTTTCAAAAATATATACAATTTTTTTAATTTTTGGGATTAAGGTAAATTCCATAGCTTGGGCTTTTATATTTTTATGTACTAATTAATGTTACGATTTAATCTTTTACTATCCTACCGTTCAGTGTAAGCACCTTGAACACACATTATTATACAATAATTATTTTTATGATATTATATTTTATATAGAGCAATGTCCTACATAACTGGATTTGTGATTCGGCCCCAACAAAACGGTGGAAGTCAACTGGGCTACATTGCGCACTGCGATCCGCAGGGTACTTTGCCACCGTGGCTTGTGAATAAGGTAACACATTCACTTGGTCCACGGATGGTTAAAGACTTGCGCAAAGCTTCACTAGGGTATCTGGCATGGAAACACAACCAGCCGCATAATAGAAAACCATGGCGTAACCCTGAGGAGATTACGTGTCCTCGAATAGCAATGGAAGACGTACGCAAACTTGTTTACTCTACTAAAATAAATTACCGCATTTAACCATTTCTTTTGTTTATTTCGAATAGTGTTTTGATCCGACATCAGAAGTGGCAAGTGTAGCGGCATCAGTGGAGGTTCCAGCAAAATCATCAAGTAAAACTCGGAAAATACCCAGGGATAGCCGTAAGCTTCGACTGAACAACCAGGACAAATAACTATATACGCCATTTTTAAATATCAAACTCTATCTACAACCTACTTTTCTCTCTTGTTTGTTTTGAACACTTAACTCTAATCTTAAATTTTGTGATATTTTCTGTAGAAGACAAGATAAACTATATATCTTACTATCTTTTTGTACCAGTAAATCGTAGTTTGTTTCAAAAGTCGGACTTATTTATATCAATATGCATCCGAGATATCCTATATATCACACCCTATTATTATTAAAAACTAAACTATGTTTGCTTTTAAATAAAGCATGATTTTGCATGTGTGTTCGTGAAAGATTTTTTACCTTGGAAAGAGGGTTAAGTTTTGTGGCAAATCTGTATTAATTATATAATGCTCAAACATATTTGTCCTAAAATTTCTACAAAAAAAATGTCTACTTTTTTCCTATAAACTTAAATGTAAACTAATAAATACCTATATTAAATAAATATATTATCAAGTTATGTTCTCCAATACCCAACAATATAATATTTTAATCTACACAAATGTAATATATTTTACTCTTATGTAGACAGAAAAAAACAAACAATATCCACGTTGTTACAAATATATATATAATACAAGAAGACAAATATAAAAACATAGAATTGTAAGATTTTATATTATGCTATAACAATAATAACATAAAGACTATCAGCATATTAGATTTATATACATGTTAAGAATGATCGTGTTGATGTTTTACTGTGAAAGACTTATATATGTGCGCACATTAATATATACATATGGAAGTACACTGTTAAAATATCATCAAATAAAAATCTATACGTATACACAAATAATATATACACATTCATATGTAGACTATTATATTGTTACGATTGTTATTTTAATAAAGGGCCTAAATAAAAGAAATAATAAAAATAAATGCGAATCTTAAAAAAATATACGTTACGATTATAAGATAGTCCAGTTTTTTTTATTGAACCCTATGTGCGTCTGAATTTGTAATACCATGGAACTAAAATAGCTCAACGTTTTTCTTTTTCCAAATACTTTTACTCCTAATTTCTGGATGAATTGGATCAAAATATTGTTAAAATTCATCAATAATACGATTCCAAATATACGTAATGGTTTACAGATAAATAATAATTAAACATTACCAACTGGTTCATATAGTTATATAGTTGATATTATTACATACGATAGAATGTATTTTAATGGTTTTCTTGGATTTTTTTAAAAGTAAAAATATAAAATATTATATTGGAACTTCGAATATATACAAAGTTATTTAAATTAAATATTTCTTGTGTTTTTTTCAGTTGTGTTTAAAAACGTAGACTACAGTGTCCCAAAATTCGTGTGCAAAAATATAGGAAATACAACCTCTTTAAAATAGACGTAATACTCTTATATATACGATTTTCTTCTATAGTGGAGACATGGACAAATTTGTTTGGGTATTTTGCCATTTTATTACACGCACGCACTAATATAATAGTTATAGTACCCTAAAGAAGAAGAATAATACAAGAAAAACCTTGATTTTTTAAGTATAACTCCGGTGCCAAGTTTTAGCCGGATCAAATAAGTGTTATCAAAAAATCTTTCGACGCACAGTGGAGTATTTGGTAAAAAGTCTATTTTAAAAAGTCATTATCAAATAAAATTAGTTACGTCATTTAAAAGTTGAATACAAACAGGACATGAAACTATATCGCTTTATGATATAGAGGCAGCAGTACTGTTATATTCCGACTTTGAACTTAAAGCACGTTGATATTAAGGAAAGTGAATTTTTTATATATATTATTTATAAAAATTTAAAATTGGTTTTCGTTTTGGTTTACGAGGAGTCCCACGTTTTTTTCATAAGTGTCACAGCTTTATGCTTTAAATTCATGCTTTAAACGTTTTCGAGTTCTTCCGATTCTGTATGTGTTAGGCTCGAAGAATACACATATTTTATTAGTTATTTTTTTCATTTTTATATTTTTTAAAATAATTTTCTATTTTTATTTGGCGGTTTTTCTTCAAATTGACCTTATAAATTTATCGTCAACTAAGGATAAAATACTTCTATCATAGAATTAGATTTTTTCTCAGGAGTGAGTTTTAATTTACTTATCGAACAAAAATAATCAAATCTGCATCATTACCGAAAAATTGCATATCATCAATGATAGGAGTATTTTATCCTTAGTGGACATTATAATCTTTTATTTACATTAACTTTTTAATTTTTTAATTTTTTTATATATTTTTTGAAAAACTTTTTTTAAATTGAGTTCATACTAATTTCAGTTACCCCCAAATATAATTATCTGTCTAATATGACATCATTTAAAAGCTCAAAATTTTTTGGCCAGCCTGATTAGCTAAGTACGATGTGCGATGGTCATATATACCAAGTGAAAAGTAAAAGGAAGACTTATTAAAATGCTAACAATAAAATGTGCCATAAAAAAAACAAAATACTACTAAATAAAAAATTATATTGTCTCACAATAAATAAATGTTGATACCATAATAAATAATAAATGGTGAAACAAAATGTTTGTACCCAAACAAATACAAAAAATGTGTTTGAAATTAATGAAAAATGTAACTTGTACTCTTTACTGATATGCAATAGTCTCAGTTCAAGTTAAATATTTTGAAGATTCGAAAATTTTTATTTGATATTTGATGTAACATACATGTTGCGCACATAAAAAATGCACGTACAATAATTTGTTTTTGTAACAAACAAACAAAATATTTATGGTAACAAAAATGTATTCATTGCAACATAACAAAATCTTTTGTATCAATAAACTATTTATGGTAACAAAATATATTTATTGTAAAAAAAATGTGGACACTATATTTTTTAAAAGGCATGATTTATTTTGATCCAAAAAAATCTTGGATAATGTAGTTGGAAATAATCGAGCATTAGTTGGGAGTGCATTTTTTGATGATTTCGAAGATTGCAAACATTTTTAAAGATAAATTAAACAATACCTATCTTTCTCTCAAATGCCTTTTTAACTCTTACGATATGAAGGGATCGGTATATTATCCTTAAAAATATTTTGGATAATATATAATGTCTTCAAAGCATAACAGAACCTTCCATTTGCTGTGCAGTCTGCAGTCGAGGAATAAATTTATCAGCCTTCCTTCTCAAACCCAAATGTTTGCTTTTAAATCACTGCACGAAACTGTAGATCACTCCAGATAGCTTTGAGACAGTTTTCTCGAGTAGAGAGCCTCAATCATAAAAACGACGTGAACACAAAACAACTGTTACATGAAAATTCACACAGGATGAACGGAATCTTCTCCAGTGACGACAAATGAAATTATGACGGTAGTAATACATGATCTTACCGGCAGAACGCAAAGCCTGGAATTACAGAAACTCCGCCACCACATCATTTCTTTTCGTTATGACCTTGTATCTGGCTAGTTGTATTCAAAATTAAAAAAGTATAAGATTGAATAGCATGAATTGATCAAGGTTTCTTTTTTTTTAAGTGCATCAGTGCATTTTTTGAAGAATTATTTTTTCGGAAAAATTGACATTCTAATAAAACATATTTAAATGTTACCGTACATTTAAATATGTAAATATTTAAATATTTTATATAGACAAATCTTCTGCGAAAAAATCATTAGGTCATTTTTACAAAAGATTAAAATTGTTTACTGAAAATTTATTAAATCAAATATTTTTTCTTTCGTTTTGCCTGGAATTACGTTATTACTTGTTTGTGTAAGTTTTAGTAAGTGCTTGAATGAAGTGATTATAAAAAAAAGTATATTTATATTAAAATTTATAATAAGATAACTGCAATAGGCCACACTGTAAAATCGATTCCACGACATTTCGTCAAAAAACACTTCAATGATTTCATTTAAAAATATATATATATATTACAAAAAAAGATTTTTTTATATTAAATTTAAAAAAGTTCGTACTACTGTAAACTTGTACATGACTTTAGGATCAAAAGTAACCGCATAACTAATTTCCGTGCACATCCTTGGGCATTCGTCACGCTTTAGTGAAGACCTTCAATGTAGCACAGTGCCGATTTGATCTCGTGGTATATGCACTGAAATATACTCTATATATATATAAAATAATATATGCATTTGGGCTCGGTTTTAATGAATGGTATTTTTCCACACTACCGAGCTAAATGCTTTTAGTTTTTGCATTCAGAGTATAATTGTTGGTATATTGGTATATTATAAATGTATTCCTCTCGCATACTATAAAAGGCTTCATTATTTAGTTATAATTGTTGGAAAAATACTGCGTGGGTGCATTGATTTCTATTTAGCCGTCTGTGTCCATGTCCAAGAGGACATATTATAAAAAAGGTCAAAGGTTTGGGGATGTATATTTTCTTGTGCTTTTTTAGAGTATTATACAGTCTCGGGAGTCACATTTGTCTCACATGCTCCAATGTATAAATATGGGATTTTAGTCCAGTAAATGTATAAGAAATGTATGGCAAATGTTAGCGCATATTGATAACCAGCAAAATAATTTGTATAGATTTTAAAATATTATTTTACATTTATAACTTATGTAATATGTACTCTTTACTGAAATGCAAAAATCTCAATTCAAGTTAAATATTTTGAAGATTCAAAAATAATGATGCAAATCAAATTAAATCAAGGGCGCTGTCATTGTGTCACTATAATATAAAGAAGATAAATGCATATATATAGGATTATCTACACGTTTTCACTGTATATATAATGCTATATGTATTCGTATTTTCTTGTGTTGTATGTGAATATTGTACAATATACAATTGTATATATTTCATATATACGGAGACCCCGAAAAGAAAAGAAAATGTGTACATAAATACTCGTATATACTATATCGTCTTATACATATAAATCAATTCGTAATTATATGTACAAGACGCAAGATATTTTGAATATATGAAATTGTATGTATACAATACATATATTTTGTACTGTTTGTACTTTTACATTATATATAAATAGAAATATAAATACGAATGAATCAACAGTTTGTTAGTGTGACCAACACTGCCGCGCAAAGCTTTCACAGTTTGCAAGTTTACCACGCTTAACCACCCTATTATTTTTATCGATATTTACGATTCTCTAGAGATTGGTTTAGAAGTACGTGTTAACTATATATACAAATTTATTTTGTGTATACTTAAAAATGATAATTAAAGATTCCAAATATCATTCAAAGGAATATTATGTGTATTTATTAAAATGTATATTAGATATTTGATTCAACTATTATACATTCATTATGTGAATTTGAATTACGCATAATACGCACAATAATAACCTATAATTTGCTATTAGTCTTACGACCAGTATGCTGGAATTTGAGAATCATGCGAGCATAGTACATCATGTGCCACCCCTCTTTAGATTATATTCTAAAATGTATGTACAATGTATACCTAAACGAGTCGCAGTTGGGACAATCATATAAACGGGTTGTAAATCAAATGTAAATGATTTTTTTCTGGAAAATTGACCAAAAACAATTGGTTTCAATCAATTTGTCTAAAAGCATTTTGTTTAAAAAAAATGTCTAAAAATAATTTTATAAAAATATTACAAAAATCAATTGTCTAAAAACGGTTTGTTTAAAATTAATTTAATCCCAAGAATATATGAGTTCCTCACTCAAGCTTTTTGTAGAGAGGTTTTTTGTAGAGAAATATTGAAAAATGTATTGGTCATAGATTACTATTACACATCCCTCTATTAGCCATGTTTAAGAGTTATTTTGCTAAATAAATTTTCAAAAAAAGTTTATAGACAAAATGTGCATGGACGAATTTATGTTAGGCAAATTGTTTGAGACAAATTGTTTTATAGACAAATTATTTTAGACAAACTGTTTTACAAAAAATATAATTGTAAATTAATGATTTTTTATCGTGGAATATGTTTGGTAACATCTATTATATCTCTAAAAAATATATATTTCTTAAAAACGTAATTTAATTATTATACATTTTTCATTTTAAAAAAACTCATTGACCAGTTTTAAGTCAGACACCATACACTTAAGAGCCAACTTTACACATTTTGAGCTCTATTTCAGAATCTATAAGAGATAGGAAGTTGCATTCTTTAATGGAAATGTATCCTTATCTTTTGGCTAATCTTTTTCGAAGAATTAAAATTCTTATCTCTTATAGATTTTAAACTACAGCCATTCTCCTCGACCCTTTCAATTTTTGGAAGTCATAAAAAAAAAATAGTAAAGGCAAAATAAATATTTTTTAAAAGAATGCAAACCTTTATAATTTTGAACAACCCTTTTGCGCAAAATTGATACTTTTCTGGTGGTTGATTTTACGGTAAATCCGGAATGATTTAGATTGTGATGAATTTGACGAAATTTTACCGCGTTTAATGTTGAACACACGTTTCACGGTGATAGGCAATGTTGAACACACGTTTCACGGTGACAGGCGAAATATACCTTGTAAAAATCTCCCATAATCTGTTTTTATGATTTTGTTAAAAAAAGAAGAGAATGCTGCTCTTGCGCACATGATTTTTGTTGTGTACTGACAATGTTATTGGGTCTATTTCATGCCGCCCGTTTGACTAGCTTTAAACAGCTTTGTCCAATGGCTGCAACTTGTGAGTTGTATGATCGTCAGCGTCAACAATAAATTTACATTTTTACGACTATTGAAGCGAAAGACAAATGAGAAACGTCTTGGTTGTCTAGTATCAGCAGTGCTGGATTATTTTTCGTATTGCTGGCATTTCTTTGAAAGCATTGCAACAATATCAAAAATTGTTTGCCTTTCATCTACTTAGACGGTTTTTCCGTACCATCTGGATGAAGCAGTTGTCATAAAGTGCTGCTGAATTTTCACAATTTCAATCTTAGAAAACGGTGGCTCTTTCGCCCCACAAACACATTTCACGAAAAAAAAAACAATAATTCCATAAACAAGAACACCAACTCAAACTAAATTTACCATTGCATACACCATACATATATTTATTAAAAACACTTACATTTTAATCAATTATTACAAAAAATAATTAAAATGTTGGAGAAAATGTTCAATCACTTTTTCCGAAATATCAAATGACGATATACAGCGCCATCTGTTTTGCCGATCAGGTTTATATTTATATCAATCTTGAGGACTGAAGTAAGCATTGTTCTTGCAAAACGTCAACTTCGTAGGATACAGTAAGCGAGAAAAGACGAAATTGCTCTTACGCCCCGTGGCTCTTTCGCCCTATTCTACTCTATTCGTAATATCAGAATTTATAATTATTAAGACGGTTTTGAGTACATGAACTCTATCTAAAGAATGTGTTTCATATTTTGGTAACTTCCAATCAAAATGTTCCGAGGGCAGACAACTTTGTATTTAAAAATATATGAATCCATAAAAACGTGGATTAACTATACGAAAAAATGTTCAAAACTTAAGAATACCGAGGTCAATTGTTTACAATACTAAAAAAGTTACGTTTAGATCGAAACTGCCAAACCAATAGAAAGATGTGTATGAGTTTCGCAAGTGAAAAAGGCAATTCTTCAAAGCTAGAAGAAAATGCAATAATTTCAAAAACTTTAGATTTAGTTAGATTTAATAACATCACTGATATAATTTTAAAAATATTGAAAATCAATAAAGGTTTTTGAGTAACATGCAACCAAACTTTTAGAAAAAGTTTAAATTGTGTTTGTCTCAACCCAACTGCAACTTGTTAGGGTAGTACATATACTATATAAAGTAGTACAACGACACTTATGTATATAGTATATATACACTTAAAAGCAAATAAAATGAACATTACATACCAACATACAACATAATACGTATTCTAGTAAAGGCTCGACGGAAACACAGTCTTTGCGGCACGCATTCAAAAGGACTTGTACGAATTCAATCGTCTCTTAAGCTTCGGTCGGTCAACACCATCAGTGCGCGCGTAAAGCTATACTGAGCTTTCTATCCCGCTGTGCTTATATACTATACACGCATATTCTAGCCGTGTTTAGTTTGGCTTAATTGTGGTGTGATTTATAAATACAAATATTGTATACACATTTTAGTAGTCTAAAAGGGGCATTTTCAAAGGTTCAAGAACGCTTTGTGGAATATAATACAAATTCAAGCGCTAAAGGTCAATCGTCGCCTCAACGGTGTTAATTAAGTTTTCAAAAACATCTGTGTACATATTCAGTTACATTAAAAAGGTTCTAATCATTGAATCGTCTGGACTCGCGTACAAACATTTCACAAATTATATGTGTGTAGATTCAATTACCATGGATAGCATCAATACGATTTGAAAATAGTTGGCATAACAAATGCAGTGACAACAAATTCATGTTCTAATTTGATAGGAAAACATAAAATCTTGGCAAGGACACAATAAAATGGTAACGATTCATTTTCAAGTTTTTGAATCTATCAGTACACGAATGGTGCAATCAAATGTAGGTTGAAAAGCGTATTTTTTTAAATCGTGAGTGATTTTTATCGAAAACGACATCAGCAGTGTTTTTTTTACCTCAATCGACATTAAATTGAATTGTATTTATTTTATGAATGAAACAGTGAATTTATCATAAAAGTGCATTTGAACTTTTTGTATGACTACATTTATGTTTGTGGCCGTGTGATTTACATTTTGGATATCATCAGTATATATTTTTGGATTTTCGAATGGTTAGTCATTTTATGTATGATCATATATAATAAAACACTTTATTTATTTGTTAGGGTCGACAAAACCTCAGAAACATTTTTTTGTACCAAAATATACCCACTAATTATCATAAACTTTTTAGCCATTTATCTGGAAATTTATGTTTTTTTATTTTTATAAATAAGTATTTATTTTGTTGTCTGCAAGCTTTCAATATTTATCTGCATATTTATTTAATTTTATCTGCATACATCTTATTAACTGGGACAAAAAAAAATCTAAAATTTGTTATTTTTTTAAGTATGAAAAAGACAATAAATTTTATCCTATTTAAGGTATAGATTAAAGATTTAAGGTAGTCGCAACTTTAAGTATACTTGAATATAAAAAGTTATTTCTTTGCGGAATAAATATCATCCCTTATGTAGGTCATTTTATCATTTTATCGGTTTAAGAGAATACTTATTGTGTTAATTAAAATACATATTTCTTTCCTTTTTTTCAAATACAATTATCTATCAACAGACCGTATAATTAGCTACATTTTTACAAAACATACACAATAACCTTTGAGGACTAATCAATAAAAAAAACTGGCTCTAGGTCTATAGGGATTACTATACACAACATTAATGATACACGTTGATATAACTACTTTTTCAGAATGCAATGTTTTATAATAAAGTTTTTTGATAAATCTATTACGAATCTGAAAATTGTAAAACTAAAAAATACTTTCGGGTCGTTTGTGCTTAAAATTGTCTAGGGTTAAATAGATAAATATTATCTTGGGTCATTTTATTATCATTTTTAGGCAAGATCCTATTTTAAAATATTTAGTAATTTTAAAGGACGTTTTAAAGGTCAGTTATGAGTACCATATATTTTACATACAATTAGTATTTTTATATGCTCAATTATTATTTTTTTATGTAGCTATACTTGGATTTTTAATTTAACACATTTTAAAACATAATTGTATGCAATTTTGAAAAACAAGTAATTAATAATTAGGCATAAAATAAATCGCTCTACAACAACAAAAAATATTTGCTCCTAAAAAAAATGCACCCTTAATAAAATGTATGTGCTCCTAAAATAAAATACAACAAAATCCAAAATCATAAAATCTCTGGCATAGCTTTACAGAGTATTAAACAACATTTTTCAATTTAAAAATAAATAAATTAAGATATTTTTCAAAAAAAAAATTTGTATATTTACATCTATATTGAAAAATAAATTTTTGTTATCTTTAATTTTATATACAGAATAAAACCCACACTTCCTTCAGACCAAATAACCGGTTTTAGGCTTCTATACCAGCGTAGCTAATATGAGAAGACTTATAATCCCGCGTTGTCCGTCCGTCCGTCAGTCCGTCCGTCCGTCCGTCATCTAGTATCAGGGCCTAAACCTTACGTCGTAGAGAATTGAAATTTGGAACACAGCTG
>JAAAKO020022545.1:0-14767 GCA_010015015.2 Bolitophila cinerea | reverse complement strand
TTGTAGGGAATGCAATCCAGTGATTTTAAACCGGAACCAATAGTCGTTCCCCTGACTGAACTAGGAAAACCATGTGTTTTTTGCCATATTTATTATATTTAATATTTTATATATTTTTATTTATTATATAATATTTTATATATAAATATTAAATTGAAATTTATATTTCATTACATTATTATTATTAAATAGACCTAATATGGCTTATTTTGTTGGTTTACAGTTTAATGCGAATTCTTTGGATTGTGTTTGAAAACACAAATAATTTAATAATAAATTATTATATTTATCACATTTTGTTTAAAAAACTTTTTATAAAATCTAATTTTTATTGGAGATTGTTTGAATATTTGTTTATAATTTCTAACTAATGAATTTTCTAGAATATTTAATAAAAAAAACACACTAAAATTTTGAGTTTTTTTTTTTGTAATAAAATATTTATTATAAAATGTACTTTTTTAAAATAGAATACGGTTTTTAAAATGAGATTTTTAACAATATTTTTTTTAAAGAAACAATTTGATCTCATAATATATTGTAAATGAAATAAATGTAAAGAATTTCTTAATTTCCGAAAAATTTTGCTATAATATTTATATTTATGATTTTACACTTTCTATATTTTTGATAAATAGAAATACAAACGAAGTAGGAGAAACCGGTAATTGGCTTATGGTAAAATTATCAAATAAAAAAAGAAAAATGTGGCCAAAAATTAATTTACTGGTAGTTAATTCCCAAAGAATTTTATTGCTTTCACTAATTTATTAAATATTACCACAAATATTTGATGTTTAAACACCACAAAACAAGTTTTTTCTCTCATTTGTACATATTTTACCACTTTTAATTTACTTTTTAGATAGAACTTAAAAAAATGATTCTTTAGAGATATTTAATTTAAAATTGCCTTTTTCTGCTTCCATCGAAACTTATATGTATGTTTTACTTCTAGACCCTCGAGATATCTTTACAAATTCTTGTATTAAATAGTATAACATATAACTCATAAATATTGCTTTGTGTTTTGTACATATCTCTAAAAGTATTTTTTCATGGTGGGAGAGGAAGGTGTTAAGGAGAGATTGGTATCTAATGATATGAATATAAGTAGAAAATGAAACAACTACTCTGTATACATTAGATATCCCTAAAAGACTGGATAAATAATTATATACCTATTTTTATGCCAGCTATGTTTGCAAATATACAAATCAAGTTTTTTTCATTAAAAAAATGTAAAATTCATTTTGACTATCTTCGACTATTTCCCCTAATTCACTGATTTTAAATAAAAAACTATTTTTGTATTTAAAATATAAATAACTATTTTAATATCTTTATTTAATTGATATTTTATTTTGTCGAAAGTTACTAAAAAAATTAAACTAAATAAATATTTCCTGCAACCTGTCAGGCTTCGTACATCTTTTATTGCAAAATAACAATATGTCCATGTTAAAAAGGCATTTATATATATTTTATTAAATTTATTATGACTAATTTTGTATCTAATATAAACTTTTTTAAGTCTATTTAGGTAACTATTTAAATTTTTTTGTGATTATTTTTTTGGAATCTAGTTAGGTATTTTATTTTTGATACCAAACAACCTTAATCCCTCCCCATCCCACTCTTAAAAACGACTTTTCTGATATTTTGACAATAATTTTATGTTTTGATTTTGCGGTAGAAATACGATTCCGTAAGGGAGGACTTAGGAGTAATTTTAAAATAAAACATTTTCGGTTTCTTTAAAATATCGTTTACTTAAGCAGTTTTTAAGGGCGATGTAATTGTGCAAAATAAAATAAAAAGGAAAAGAAGATTAGGTTCGTGGTAATTATTAAAGTATAATTAACCATCTACATATCTTCTTGGTATTGTATCCATGCTTTTTGATTAGAAACCCAGATACTGAATTTCTGGAAAATTTCTAAATAACTAAATAATTCCTGATTATTAGGGCCAAATCTACAAATACCAACTATTTCCTGGCTTAACAAGAAATCTGCACAATGTACGGCTAATGTAACATTCACATTTTAAATAACCGCCTGTCGGTGTCTAGCTTTCTTACGCTCTGTTTACTGACTCCTTCAAAAGCTTTTGGGTACTGTACTTTATAGTTTATAGCACAAATAACATGTGCAACTTAGTCTAGAAATATATAGACACTCACACATATATAACAACAGATAGGGAGAGAGAGAGCGAGAAATACACATAACATTTCGGAAAAGCCATGGGCAAGGAACGACTTTGCAGTAAATCGTAGGGCGCTCCAGCATAAAGTTGGTGTGTTCGTGAAGAGAAACAATGAAAATAGCTTATAAACTTGCGAACGCTTTTAGGGTGACGTGGGTGATAGGTGGTGGTGACGATCGGTCCGGGGGGACTGGCACTGTTGGTCGGACGGGTGGGATAGAGGAGGACGAGTCACACCCAACGGCGGTGAAACTCAAATCAAACTAATAAAAGCCCCAAACCCAACAACATGTTTTATGTTTTATGCACGAGACGAAAGCCAACTTATCAATTTGCTAAATAGTTTTAATGGCTTTGCAAATACTATTTCTATTTACTAATATATATATATAGTCATCGTATTGTATGTTTAGACTTTAGAGACATTAAACTACATTTAAATAATAGTACATTGAATTTGTAGAGAATCTATACTGAAATTCCAGAGCAACTAAAGCAGTTGGTGTGGTGTGCACTTTAAATGCACGTGATGCACTATTTCGGTGCATTTAATAGGAAATATAAATTTATAAATTCTGGAAGTTTTGGAGTTTCCCGCGTGCGTTTCTCGTATTGTACGAGCCAAGCCATTCTGTGATTTTTGAGTAAGCCCTGAAATCCGTATATACTGAATTGTAAGCTACTCGGAATATGTGTGTGAGTGGGCGTGTGAGAGGGTGGTAAATATGCTTTGGCTGCAGCAGACCACCAGCGTATTATACACACCAACCGGACAACCCTAAACATCTTTCCGCAGACGGTAAACGGCACAGAAACCCCTTTTAGTGCTGTCTCAGTGCAGAAAATATTATATAACCTAAAAGACAAAAATGAAATATTTTTATAAAACACACATTACTCTTGTATAACAATTTAGTATAATATACTTAAACTCAAACTATCTTTATTGCACGTATAATGCGTTTAAAACGCCAAAGTATTAGATTTGTTCATTGATCATTTACAAATCTTTTTAAAATGTTTTTAAGCTTAAGTTCATATGAAACTTTTTTATTTATTTTAAAATACCTCTATCGAATACATGTTTTTTTTAATTTAAAATTAGATTTTACACTCAATTTTTTTTTTATGGCATATAATTTAGCCTGGCAGACTGTAGCATTATTATAGCATTATTTGTAATCCGTACGAATACGAAAAATATCTTCAATTATAATTTTCAAGAAAAGTAGCCTTATTTTTTGTGTTGATTTATTGAAAACAAATAATTCTCGACTTTTAAAAAAACTCAATTTAAAATATTTCAACTCTAAAGAAGTTTGATTATAAAATCTTTAATGACAAAACAACGACAAAAAATATATATAATGAATAAATATTACTTGCTATAATTCCTACTATTGAGATTTTACCCACTCTTTGCATTACCTACAACTATCAACGCAGATGTGGATTCTATTACCCATTTTATTAAAAAAATATTCAATTTTTTTTTTTTTTCTTTCTGTTTTTTTAAATCATTTTGGGTTATCTATTTTTTGTGTTTGGCGTTTAAAAATTAATTAAATCAATAAATGAAAAAAAAAATCATTGCAAAATAACTAGTTCTTGGTATTTAGTCCAAATATTTTGCTTTTTGTCGATTTTTTTTGACGTTATTTTTATTACTTTTTTCGAGATATTTTAGTGAAGGCTTCATAATCGATATTTTTAAAATCGTATTCTATAATGTGTATTGAATTTAATGGATTGAGGTCTAAACCGGGATTTATTAAATATCGATTTCAATATTTGTATATAAAGAAAAGTTAATTGCTAAATAACTATTGGTTGTTGCTTTTTTTTTTCAAAAAATGTATAGCCGAAATGTTTTGCAGAGAAAATTTGTATATCAAATTTTTAAATAAACCTAGTTGGAAATGCAAACTTTCAAACAAATTTTAAAAAAATCTCCTAATTCAAAAGCAGTTAAGCGCACCAGAATTAAGAGCGCTTAATGATGCTCTTCCAAATTTCAAATAAATCGGAGTCGTTCGCGAGGTCCAATTTCACGCATTTTAATCGAAACAACATCAAAAACAAAGCAGCTGTCAAATTTATTCTGTTTTTGTGTATTGCTGCGATGTCGTTTTATGATTTGTGCTTTTTGCCAGTGACCGTGCGGCCCAGGCAAAAAATCCTCCGGAAATCTGACTCTGGTAGACTGGATAAATTACTAGCATCCCGCAAAACTTAGTTTTTGCTCGAAAATAAAATAATCAAATGAATGTCAATGCGTCTTCCTCATCATATTTGTTGCCAATAACTTATCGGTAATTATGACAAACAAAAATTTAAAATTTCATAAAAAGAAATTATGTACTTCAAATAAATTAAGCAATAATGTTAGTTATAACCACAAAAAATGAGGTGTCTTCAATCTAAAATCGGCTAAGCGCACCTCTGAAGCTGGTCTTAAAATTTTGGAATCTCGCTCTTACGCTTAACTTCAAATCAGAATACCGATTTCGTTCAGAGAGCGCATTTCAGCTGTCTGTTAGCGCAGTATCGGCTCTAAATTCCAAATCAAAATCGTGCTGAATGTATAAGATTTAAACTTCAATCATCCGAACCATTTTCTACCTTTATTGCCAATATAATAATATATTTTTATAATTATTAAATCGACCGAATAAAACTCAGATTTTTATTATTTCAAACAAAAATTGTTATATTCAAATTGCGTATATTTTAATGAATTTGGGGTCACAAACAAAATATTAAATAACTGAATCTTATAATATTCGAATTTTGAATTTCAATTTGGATTTATGTTTATTTATTTATTAAATGTAGATAATAATGCCTCTACAGTATCGAAATATCAATACACAAATGATTTTCGTATTATTTTGAGATCCGTTTGAAATTCATGTAATAATTAAAAACTACGAAATTTTAACACACATTTTCTTGAATTCTAATTAGTTAATTTTATGTTTCTATCAAGAAACTTATAATTTATTTCGAGAGAAAAGAATTAAAACATTTTGAACTTTTTTTTTGTTTTGTATTAAAAAAATTGAAACAATAACTACATTTTATACAACAAATAAAATATATTTTTAATAACGATTTATTGTTTTTTTTTCATTGGATATATATATTTAAAAGACAATCTCTACAAAAATATTTTGTAAATTTTTGAATCTCTATATCAGCGATGCTCACAAGAGCTTTTTGAAAGTGCACACTGCACACCAACACTTTTATAATATTTAAACAATAAAGCTTTCTGTTGTATAGTACAATACAATATTTTACACTTATAATTTTATTATATTTTGAAATGAGCAAACTTCAATATGGAAACAAATCCTAATGTTTAAATTTAAATAAATATGTTTACTAAAAGGTATAAAAACATATTTATATTTGTAATAATTTACTTTTATGTTGTAAAATTAACATACAAATATTTAAATGTAAAATTAAAAAAATAAATCGCACTAATATTTTCATTTAACAATATATTTTGTAATTTAAATGTAATTGATTTGCAAAGGCGCCATCTAACATCCTTCCAAAAAAATTAAAAATATAAAAATGAAGCAGTGTAACGAATTTGACAACTAATTACAAACAATTTCATCGTGCATTCGTACATGATGTATAAAATAGTATTAGTGTGCGTGTTTTGAATGTATTTAGTGCGTGCTTTCAAAAGCTCGTGCGTTTTTGCGCATAGTGCGCGTGTTTGAAAATCGCTGCTCTATATATAATTTTTCATATGTATGCGATCGAAATTAAAAAAACACTATTTTAATTTTATTTTATTAAAAAACTCATAACCTATTTTAAATTTCGAATTCTCGATTTTCAAATATTCTCAAATATTTATATAATTTTTATGTTGCTAAAATTGAGGATTTGTACAAACTCTACTTTTTTTGTTTTTATATTATTTTTATCTGAAATTATTATAAAAAATCTTTAATTGATTTATTAATATTGCTTTAATCTTTAATGATACATTTTGTAGACGTTTTAAATTTCTAAATTGATATAGGATACTTTCTATATGTATAAATTAGTCTTAGGAACAGAACTTAATTTTGATTTAATGTGAGTCTTATATTTTTATTATTTTTATTCAGAGATCAAAATGTAAACGTTAAAATACAATCGAATTTAAATTATTTTAATTTTTTAATAATATAAATTTGGAAAAATTCTAAATCTCGAATAACCAAATTTTAACAAATTATTTTAGAATTTAATAATCTTTACTTTTACGATTTACGATTTAAGTTTTTATTAATTAAATGCATGTACGGCTAAGTTTGTTATAACATACAATTATAGATTCAATATAAACCAGCAGTGGTGTCAGCGGTTCTATAGCTTATTCCCTATACAGTTACACTCTAATTTTCCTTAAAAATAAAAATAAATTCAATTCGAAACAAGATGCACACCCTAATGTACGATAAATAAGTCATTCGACACACAAAGCACGCGACACGCGAGAAAAAAACTTTAAATGTAGCGCAAAGCTTTTCCTCAAGTTTCATGTGAACCATAAACTCATAATATACGAGTATATGGGGACAACCGTCCAGAAACACGGAAACATACTCGCTCGCACGCATACACACAAAGAAAACCGATGCAATCTACTAAGTACTATATATAGATGATTCACATGCACAACTGCAACACAGCCCTCTAGCCCCTTCCCCCTCATAAGTCCACCGGAAAGTTGAGCAAGCTGCGCGCGGGCGCACAAGCGTCTTTGCAACAATATCTTTGCCGCGAGCAAGCCGATTTAAAATCATAAAACTTGAAAGTGTCATACGACGTTACGTAAAAGCACACACACACACACATATATACTTTACCATCCACAGAGGCCATCCCACAGAGCTATATATGTATATAAATGTATATGGCCGCCACAGCACGATGCCAACGACGTTGTTGCCGCCGCCACCAACGGACGCCCAGAATAATATTCTATAAATTTAAGAAGAAGTATCACATGTGTCCAATTTACTTTAAAATCGCATTAGATATTGCAAGATGCAGCACAGCTGGGTTAGTGTCAGTATGTATAATATTATGTGTATATATGTATGCTTTGAGAGTGTGTGTGTATATGTACTTACATCTAATATACACTGTCTTATAAAATAAACGGTATGTCTTGTGAGCGCGAGCTCGTTCGAGTGACAGTAATACATTGGTTCTGAGCGCGCGATTTACAAATAGCTTACTGTCAGGATTTTTCTGGCGGCACAACGAAGACACAACGACTTCAACTGCTTTGCACACACACATACACACACACATACGATTGTGTTCCTTCAGGATCTGTATTGTAGTATGTATAAGCGACGCGTGCCGGTCGAAAGGAACTCGTATAAGACGATTTTCCGATGGCCCACATCAGCCAGATGGGTTATTCGAAATTTAAAAATACATCGCTATTTAGAAACATGTAAGTCAGTCTGACAAATGATTATGAAAGACAGCACACACGCGTGATACTAGTCCCAAGTTCCAGGTATTTCTCGTGTATATATCCTAACATAATCATTAGAAAAGAGCTTTATTTCTTTCTGTGTGTGTATGCAATAAACCACAGATGCGCCAAATCCAGAAAAAAGCGTTCGTGTGGCATTTTCCATTTCACAGCATTTTAAATGGATTTTCTTTTGACATTTCAATTGCACTGCGATACAAAATGGGGGCCAGTGCACTGTTTCGCAATTACAATTCACCTGCGCACCCCGTTCACCCGTTTGCAGAAAAAGCTCCGACCGTCACAATTGAACGAAACATAATAAGTTACAAGCTCCCCGGTACAAGAGAAACTATATATACATTTGTATATTATATATATATTCTGCGATATATACAGCGAGTTATTTTTTGCGAATGCCGCCCAAGTTTCCGTCATTAATCTTTTGTCTTTTTATATGACGAAAATAATGGCAAAAGTTTGTACCTGTGTGCTGCTCCTTCGCTCGGTGGGGCACGCGCGCTCGCGCCCCTCTGTTTCTGCGATATATGGCAGCAATGCCACGGGGCCGCGAGCACACACACACACACACACGCACACAGAAACAGCGCAATATATCTGATGAATGGCGTCATTAGTCATTGATGAAGAATAACACCCATTTCACATACGACATTTTGATAATGACAATATTTTTCGGAGATTGTTTTCTATAGTGGTGCCTGTAGTACAAGAGCGGTTGGAGCGCGCTGAGGGGCTGAATCTGAATGTCCTTGTTTTTTTGTGTGTGACGTAGGCGTCCGTCGGTCGTTGTCGTTGCCCAGAGGGGGTGTATATTTTATTGGCAACAAATCGTTTTCCGTGTTTGACAAGCAAAGTTTTTAAGTATACCTTTTTTAGCATTTATCGTGATGCACCTTTTGATGATTGGTGATTTGTAATCGTTTTTATATTTGGCACAGAAACCCTTCGAAGGAAATAATATTTTGGTATGCTGAATACGTACCAAACTACCAATTCCTACCTACACTGCGGTAATCCATTTTAGATATTTCAGATATTTTTTATATCTGAAGTAAATCTAATATTTTTTATTATTATCGATATTTTTGCGATAGCGGAAATTAAATATAATATTAATAATAATAATATTGTAAATGTTCACAAATAATGTCTTTTTTAATATTCTCGATATTAATGAATTTATTATATTTACGAACATTTTTGTGATACCTTGTGCCTTTTCAAGATATATTCTCAAATATTCTCAATATTTACAAATATCTTTGATATTCATAAATATATTTGATATTCACAAATCACGAAGTTTTTGGGTATTCTCTATTTTTATGTTTTTAAATTAGAATTACGAAAATATCAAATTCAGGAGACTTCCCGAATTTTCTCGATATTTACAATTTTTCTCAATATATATACGAATATTCGCGTTATTTACGAATATTGTAGATATAAACGAGTATTACAATATTGCCAAATATTTTTTATATATACAAATATTCTCGATAAATACTAATATTCTCGACATTCCCGATATATACAAATATTTTCGATATTGTTTTTAATATTCACGAATATTGTTATTTAGGAATTCTCTAATATTATTCGTATTTACAAATTTTATCTATATTTACAAATATTCTCGATATACAAATATTACAAATATTTTCGATATATACCATACCGTAATCTAAAGTTGGTTAGATTTATGTTAGAATTAAACGTAAATGTCTAAATAGATTTCATACCTTTTCATTATTTATTGTTAGAAACTAAACGTAATAGTAACGTTATTAAAAGTAAAAATATTAAAACATTTTTTTTAATTTTAATTATAACGTTCTTATAACGTTTTTATAACGTTTAATAAAGGTTATAATTATATTTTAACGTAAATATAACCTATATTTTAATATAATGTATTGGTTATGTACACCATTTTATTGGCAATTTTTTTAAATTTATAAATGAATCTGCGTCCGTAAGCTGCAGCCTGAGATGTGTTTTTAATGCTGTGTATAAGCATAAGTATGAACCTGGCCCCCATATCAAAAAAAGTGATATTTTTTGCGGCATTTGATTGACCATTTTTGGACCACAAATAACCACCAGAAATCACCCTCGGTTCAAAAGTTATTCCAAAAATAAACTCGGGGTCCAACTTTACGTTTTCACGTTTTCACCCCCCAGATAGGACAACATGATTTTTTTGGGGCAATTGATTGACCATTTTTCGACCACAAATGACCATCAACAACTTTTATTGTCCACCCTCGGTTAAAAAGTTAACCCAAAAAAAGGGTAAAAGGGTAAATTTGACGTTTTCACACCCCCAAATTAAAAAATATATATTTTGAGATCCAAAAATGGTCAATCGAATGCAGTAATAGTTTTTATTATTATTTTGTAATTTGTTGGTGGAAACTTGAAATTAACCCTTTTAACCTTTTTTCGCAGTAGCTTTTGAACCGAGGGTAGTCAATCAAAGTTGTTGGTGACCATTTGAGGTCAGACCATTGAGGTCAAATCAAATCGAAAACGTAAAAACGTAAAGTTGGCCTCGAATTTATTTACGGAATTACTTTTGAACCGAGGGTGGTCAAACAAAGTCTTTGGTGGTCATTTGGGCGGCATGAAATAGACCCCAAAACATTTTTTATTACACAACAACAATCATGTGCTGATCAAGCGCAGCACACTTTTTTAACAAAAAACAAAGCGAAGAAGAGAGAAAAGAGAATTTGGGAGATTTTTACAAGGTATAGTTTGACTGTCACTGTCATTTGTGGTCAATCGAATGCCGCTAAAAATATCAGTTTTTCGATTTGGGGGGGCAAACGTAAAGTTGTCCCCCCAAATCTTAATTATTAAAATCTATTTAACCGAGAGTTGTCAATCAAAGTTGTTGATGGTCATTTGTGGACAGCCACGTGCTTCTGACAGCCAACATAACTACTTAGCTATAAATATAACTGAAACATGACAGAAAGAGTTGGATTTTAAACCCTTTGGTTAGAAAAATTACAAAGTAATTTAATTTATAACTAACTAGTTAATAATGTACCACAAATACAAATAAAGTTATATTTATAACAAGTTCGTGAATGTCTTATATATTATAATTAAAACCAAATTAAAAGTTAGTAATATAACTTCAATGTAACTGATATTTAAAAAAAGTTAGATTCTTAACCTACGTTAGAAAATGCTGCTTATGCGAATAATCTGGATAATCAAAAACATTTTAGATATTTATGAATACTCTTGTTATATTCAAGTTTTTGAAATATAATTACGATAAACAGAAAATTCGTGAGAATTTTTACGATTTTCAAAATATATTACTCTCTATTATAACCAATTTTGAAATATATATTAGGGGTGAGCGCAAATTATATTTATATTATTAGATATTTTTATTGAAATAACCAATTTGAAGTTATTATATAGTAGAAATTAAAAAATATTCTTTTTGTAGGAATTTTCGGTCGTTTTGAACGGAGCTTAAAATAATGTTTTTTAATCATTTTTTAAGTTCAGGCGAATATTTTTTGTCCTGTCCGCGGTGTTAGTATTAAATTTTAAAATATCCCATTAAACGTCTCTTTAATATGATATTATGGAAACAGCCCGGTTTTTCAAGGAAAATTTCGTCAAATATATTGATTTAGAATTGTTCGTACGATTTTATATCTATATTTAAAAAAAAGAATAAAAAAAAAATAGTTTCCAAAATTTCCCATGGCACACCTAAATTAAGGTTTAAAAATTATACTATATTTAAGTATGAAATTTTATAATAAAAATTATTAAACCTTATCACACCTAAATTTTACATTTAGCATAACTAAAAAAAACAGATCGGTTCTTAAAGATATTTACAGTTAAAAAAACAGACATAAAACAAGCAAAAAAAAAATGAATTCTAATTTTGTTGGAATTTTATAATTATTTTATAACATATTATGTGTAAAATAATGTATTTCAGCCTTATAACGTTGGTACAAATTAGATCTTGTGAGAAGTTATGTAAAAACCAAACATTATAAACGCTCGAAAAAATAAAAAAGAAGTTTTAGACATTTATTATTTTTTGAAAGATAAAAAGAGACAAATAAGGAGCTAGAAACACACATTTTTGTAAAGTCATTAAAAAAATGATTGAATAAATATGCACTACAAATGCTTCTATATTAAATTTAACGGATCCTGTACGGAAAAAGGAAAATAGTATTCTACCATTACTAAACTGTCTATAATATTGTTATTTTTTCACGGATTCTCTTCATACATTTTTATTTAAATGTAAAATATTTACAGAAAAAATGATAGATTGCGACTTTTTGCTGTTTCCTTTGACATATGTTTTTATTATTTCCTCGTCCACTGGTCCGATTTAAAAAGTTTGGTAACAGAATTTTTAGAAATGTATTTAAATAGTTTTTATTATACTCAAGATATATATATATGTATATATATAAATACTTTAAAAAAAATAAAAAAGTATCAATTTTTATTATTTTCGTTTTTCACAAAATAAAAAAATATATAGCATTTACTCGATCCTATTTTATTAAATTTGTTGGTTTTTTATTTAAGGAAATCAAAAAAAAAACTTTTCTTGTATTTTAAATAGTATTCAATTAAGTATTTTTTAAATTTAAATTTTAAATACTTTTGTCTAAAAGGTATTTTGTGTATTTTAAATACCATTTCTAAATACAAATATATTTCAAATACTAAAATAGTTCAGCAGTATTTTAAATTTCAAAATACTTTTTCAGTATTTTAATATGAAAATACTGTTTCTGATTTAAAAGAAATACTAAAATACTTATTTTGTATTTAAATACCAATATACTTTTTTTGTATTTCCAATAATTAAATATTTTTTATTTGTAATCTTAAAATAAAAAAAAATATAATATGATAATTATGCTGCAGCGTGGGAGATACTCAAGGGTCGATACGAAAATCATCGAGTGTTAAGCTATGTTTGCACGGTTGGAAGGTAGGCCAATATTGGATGGTCGACCAATAGCTGCCAATTATCTACCAATAAGTTGCCAACAATAAAATGTCTGCCAACGATCAATTGGTAGTTTACACGATTTGCAGAAAACCTTCCAATTCCATTGGCAGATCGCGACCTTCCAATGGCCTGCCAATGGATTTTCATCCAATGTAAGCAAATAAGAAATTGTCCGTTTACACGGTTGGTGGATATCTTCCAATGAAAAAATTGGCATATACGTCGGCAAACGTTGGCAGACAAATAAAAATGCACACATCTAAATGTGAACATATACGAGCATTTTTCGTTTCTTTTTTGTGTTCTACTTTTTATAGTTCAAGACAGGATAAAATCAATTTATATTAATGACCAATAATTCAGTTGCGATTATAAATGGCAGATAATATTCACGTTTTGGCTGTGGAATTTTATATGAAGTAACTATGGAATAAATATATAATATATTTTCATAAAAAACTACCTTAAAAATCATCTATCACCATTTTAGCGTTTTTAGCTTAACTTGAGATTCGTTTGTCGGGTGATTTTCTTCATTTCAATTTTTTTAAGTTAAGATTTGACGTAATTTTGCAAATTGGATTTAGGCCAATCGATAAAGGTGATGGGAATTTTATTCCAGCGACGCGCTGGCCCCGCTGTCTACATTTTTAAACAAGAAAAAAAGAACACAATGGAAACATAATTTTATCCCCCCGGCGACATTTACACATTTCGCACATTTTTTTAACGAATTTAGTACACACGAATTTGATTATTAGGACGCTCACCCCGCTTACCTCACACAATTAACAGTGTCACAATGCTATTAAAAATTATTAAAATTCAGAAATATTTTGAGGGTTTTTAAAAATAGTATTTTGAAGGCGTATACTTTATTATCAATCATCTGATATTTAAGCATTAAAAAACGTGGCGGACGACGACACGGTGAGCGTCCAAAAAATAATATTCGTTAATATGAAATTCATTAAAAATGTGCGAAATTCGGCTGGGTTTAGATACATTGTATAAAATGCAATTTAAAAATGTGTCAGTGTTAGCGGGGTAAATTACAAAAAAAAATTGGTGTGAATGTCGACGGGGGGTAATTCCGCAGAATGAAATTCGCAATTTCTGAATAATAATATAAAAGATAAACAAACAAAATACAAAATATCTGTATTTAGTATTTCCAAATTTTTATTTTTTTTATGTCTATTCAAAATAACAAACGTATAATTATTACCGTAGACTAAAAAACGAAATGAAAAACAAAATCTCATCGCATAAAACCCGAAACTCGTGTTCGCTTTTTTCTGCTAAATTTAACGGGCGCCGCGTAGCCACTTTACGAAACACTTTTCCTCGATTTTCCTGCAAGTTACTCAAGTTCACGTCGTCGGCACAAAATGTATAAGTGGTCAGCACGCGAAAAGTGATGTGCTTGCCTGCTGCGTCTGTGTGTGTGTGCTGTGTTTTTGAATTTGTGTAAATATGAGAGTGTGTGTGAGTGTCTGTGTGTGTGTGTGCTTGTATTTGCCTGAGCGTGGCTCGGGGATCGCTCGCGCTCGCTTCAACGCTTTATTTATAAATACCGAAAAGCAGAGAGCCACCGGCGGAGGAGACGAGCGACGCGCGAAACTGCGCTAACGAAAATACATTTTCCGACTCATTTTTGTGGAAAACATCTTCAAAGCGACGGACGGCCGGCGCAGCGATGTTGAGTACTATCTATATATATAATATACTGTATATATATATTATATGCATGCACAAAAATATGCGTTAACTCAGTAAAACGTTTCAGCGCGAGCGCCCAGCTTTTGCAAAGTGTGCGTGAATTCTTAAGTGCGTATAAATATATCGCACAACGTCTTAAAACTGTGAAACTATATATACCTATTGTGTGTTTGTGTCTATTTTCTACGTTATACATAAATATATCAGTTTTATTTTGTTTTATGTGTGCATATTTAAATGAAAATGGTGTAGAGTTGTGTATATATATTTTAGATAGTATA
>JAAAKO020022534.1:0-14770 GCA_010015015.2 Bolitophila cinerea | reverse complement strand
TTCAATGCCGGTATTTATGTCGAATACAAACATGAACATAAAATGAATAGTCGACTTCTCTCACAATTGACAATTCACAAGTCGCGCGCCGTTTAATAGATTTGATGATGCCTCAACAAAATACTAAAAAGTGAATACATATTGGTGTTAGTTTTGTGCAAGCAAGGCTTTAAAAATCTGTAATGAATCGTATCACAGCATTAAACGATGACTCCGAAAACAGTAGCAGTGATGAAGAAGAGACTACGGTCACAAAAGAGGCTGAAGTAAGATCGGTCGCATAAAGATTTTTTGCAATCAATATGTGTATCGTCTATATATAGAGAGATATATCGGTTTTTGCATTTTTTTTAGGAGACAATTGCTACTACTGAATATGTACGAGCCCTAAACTATAAGAAATTAAACGATATCGACAATGCTGTAATTTTGTTCAAGGGACTTCTTGAAACACAAGTTTTGCATGATGTGAGTAGAATTTGCGATACCAACAGTAAAGTTTATATTAAGTTACAAAAAATGTATATGTATAGGTTACAAAAGATAGCAAAGACAATAAGCTGTTCCTTGTAAAGTACAATTGCTACAAGAACCTGGGATTTATTCACAAGGATCGTGGTGAAAATGAAGAAGCTTTGGATCATCTTATCAGTGTATATTCATTTATAAATATTTCAATATATTGGTTTTAAAAAATATGTTTTACGTAGGCATTTGACTTGGACGACACAGATGTATTTACAGTGAATAAGCTTGGACAGTTGGCATTGAGCATGGCACGACTTGAACTGGCAGCTTTGGCTTTTGAAAAGGTTTTTTTTGAGAATTTTCGGTTTGAAATACATTTTTTTACCGGTTTACTTCATTTCAGTGTCTTGTTCAAAATCCAAATTACTGGCCGGCAGGTGATGGAATGCTGCAAGTCTTGTGTCTACAAGAAAACTTCAACGAAGCATATGGTTGGGCTTTGCTTTGGCACGAAAAAGATAATAATTATCAGAGAGCACTTGACGTTATTTTGGAGATTCGGGATCTTTTCAAGGGTAACCTGGAATATATGGAAGCGTAATTTAATTTATAATATATTTTAATTAATTTTATAATAGATTACACTTTCTTATTACACAGCTGCTGGACAATTAAATTCAAAGATACGCATCTTAAACGAATAAACGAAAAGAGCATGTTTCCAGGCTATTCTGTGGTGGAGCCAACTATTCCGCCGCAACCTGATTTCAGTATATACAAAACGGAAAAGCTTACCTGGATGTCACTGGGAAATTTAATCGTTCAAATGTATGAAGCATTCGACCAGGAATTACATGCAATCAGTACAGCTTTAACGCTAGACCAGTTTTTGGTAAATGCAATGGAAGAGTCATGCGTGGAATTTTCGCAGCAGAGCGAAGAAAGTGGATCAGTAAAAAATGGGTGTAGCTCGCCAGCAAACACAGACAATGTTTCAAATCCAGCTACATCGGATCGAGAAGAACCAACTGCAGATGATCAGAAGGAGAACTCGAATTCTAATGCCGACGGCAAGTTTTTGGTGCCATCAACATCGGCCGAGGCTAGTGCAGCTGAGGACAGCGATGTGAATTCTAAAACAGGAGAAGCGACTGAAGCCAAGCCTCGTCAGGCGCGACGCCGCTGTAGTGATTTGAACTTTCTAGAGCAATGGGGCTGGCACAAGAACCGACGGTACTCACAGCGCAAGAAAAGTAATGAACGCAATGATGCTGAGACAACGGTAAACGGTATATTGAGGCGCATTTTATCCAAGTATTTTGAGTAAGTATTACTTTTTGTTGTAAACATAAACTCAACTTATATATGTATATGTCTGTTATGTAGAGAGAGCTTTGAAAACGAAATGCCATTTGCTTCAGAGGAAGCCATTATGAATGAAGCAGAATGTACAGCAAATGTGGACAGGACCGAAATAACATGTGAAGAATTTCAGGAGGCAACATCAATAGAATTCTCAGCCTTTCTGGGAAAGCTAAAAGTAATATGCAATATAATACCTGTGATATTTAATAAATTCAATATTATTTTTCAGAGCCAACACATGGATCTTGTAGCGATGGTACTCACTTGGACCAAACACGTTTCAAAATTATGGGAGCGTCGTATTCCGAAACCTCTTCAAGAATTATACATAAAGATCTACGGATTTTATCTGTGAGTTAAATAAGAAATTGGAATGAGGTATTCAGAGGTTTTATCATATTTTTTTCCAGAAACAATTTTGATCTGTTCTCCTGGCATTTTTTGGATGCGCAAGATTTTCGATCGGCGTTTTGCATGACATTCTTGTATTTAGAGCTGTTTCATGACAGGGCTTTGAAAACTGCTGATTGTCTGGGAAAAAAGTAAGTGTTAAATAATTGAATTATTTCAAGTTTATTAAACCAATTGTGTTTAGTGCTGTGGACGAGCGTTGGCTTACATTGATCAATCAGCTTATGTCCCACTGGGGATTTCTGCAGTTGGACGATGACCGTAGTAATACAGAATACTTCAAGTTCAGGATACGCATTAACTGGCTTCACTATTGTCATGCCAAGTACGAGTATGATCTCGACCGGGCCGTTGACTGCCTATACGCGGTAAGTCAAAAAATTAAATGTAGCAAATTTCAGTTTCTTATTGATTATTCTATTTTAGCTAGAAGACCTGTTTGTCTCTGATAAAGTTAGTTTTGTATTACATTTTCCAAATCAGTATAAAAATAATTGCGTTGATTTGAATATTATTAAAAAAATTAAAACATCGGTTGAGCGGTAAGCAGACGAATTTATACTTTAAGTTAAAAGATATATTTCATAAAATATCAATTTACAATTTCAGTACAATAAGCTTGAACAATGTGCAGGGACTGTATGATACAGACAAGTATGCAGAACTGGTAGATATACTAAAGGAAAGTCTATCGAATGGTCTTACTGACATTAAGTTCGGTGAGAACACAAACATGAAGATCACTACACAATGCGAAGTACTGCTCGAGGCTATTTGGAATTTAGAGGAATACGAACAATGCCTAATTTGGGCTGAGAGATGCTTGAAATATTCACTGAATCAATTTATGGCTGCTCCTAGCGATACATACCGTCAAACAGAATGGGCAAACAGTGTAACCTATATGCTAACTTATATTGAAACTTTGATAATTGATGAGTCAACTTCTATTGGTGAGTTGATTGCATCGTGAATCTAGACAATAAGATAAACATTTTTTTATATTTTTAGTACGTTGTCTTGGAAAGTACTTTTCTAGACTAGTGCAGAGTATAACTAAGATCGTTGTAAACCAACTAGATTCTCCATTTGACAAAAACAATAACCGTCTGCATCCGATCAACACAAAAATGCCATGGATTATATTGCATCATATTCTCCAGCGGGAAGAGGATATTGTACGAGCTACAAAGCAAACACCACAATGTGTAAAAAACGATGATGTCGAGCTAGATGAAGCAGATATAACTATTCCTGCCTCGTTGATGGTTTTCTTTACAGCGCATGAGTTTTTGGGAATGCGTTCATGGTGCACCAAGCATGACGGTGCCTTGTTGCTACACACATTAGATTTGATTGGAAATATTTTGCGTTCTCCTTATTTGGAGCGTTATCGACCCATCATTGCTGAACACCTCGAACAGATAACATATTGTCTGTACGGCTATCCAGCTAAACGTGCACGTTTGCGTCATATTGAAGAGCATGATGCACAGCATTTAGAGTTAACCTGGGAACGAGCAATTGCTTTATTCAATGTGTATCGTCCAGATTCTCTACCGGAGTTTAATTCTTACAAGTAATTATTAAAAAAGAAGTATTTTTATAGGCTTTAATATAATTAAATATTTTAAGAATCGACTCAATCTCAGTGGAAATGGAACAATTGATGCAACGTATTCTTCAGCTGGTGCCCGCCGATGTTGATCCTAGTGCACACGTTGATGGCATCAAGGACTTCATCAAAGGCTCAACAACAGAACTACCAGAATCCTTTGACCTTCTGCCTTACCGCATTTGCTGCATATACTATTTGTTGGCAGACCATTATTTTAAAAATCGTGATTTTGCAAAATCAGAAGTTTATTACATATTGGACTTGACAACATGCCCAAAACGATTTGATTCGTGGGCTGGCCTTGCACTTTCGAAGGCCAGTAAGCTTGAGACACGCTTGAATGCCGCTGGATTTATAAGGTGCGTCTAAGTTTCAGAGTGTATGTGTGTGTTTTCTGAAAACTTTATTTTATTTTTCAGTATCAAGGAGTTTACGTTTCACTCGGAGAACACAATGCGTTGCTTCCAGCAGTGTTTTGCACTGGATTCAAATCAGGAACCACTTTGGATTGAGTATGGTAATTTTGCTTATACAATTCATTCCTTTTGCTCGCGCAGCTTGAAACAATCCAGTGATATGCTCTCTATGGAAAGGTATATTATATATAAAAACTTTTATTTTAGTTTTGGTAAATTTTGGCATTTGAATATATTTTCAGATTTGAGGTAATTGAAGAAAGGAAAGAGCAATGTCTTAAGGTTGCCTGTGAGTGCTTTAACACCGTTGATTTGGCAACGAATCAACGTGAAGAAGACGATTCTTCAAACGACGAAAAGTGGCTTTACCACTATATGCTAGGCAAGATTTCAGAGAAACGCAAAGAGACGCCGGATGTTTATCTGGATCATTATATAAAATCGGCTAAATTTCTGTTTGAAAACAACGCCTCGTATCCAATTAAAATCAGCCATGCTAATCCGCAGCAACTGTCTATCGAAGCACTCGAGGTGTACTATAGGATCAGTGCATCGATCATCAAGTATATTGAACAGCATTCAAGTGTGACGCGTGCCGTTGGTAAGATGTTCCTTCGCATTCTAAAGGAGGTAGGCGTCAGTCCGTTTGCAATGAATCAGGCTAAAGTTGACAGTAAGTTAAAGTGAATCATTTATACTGGAAAACATTGAAAACTATTTGATTCGATTTTACAGACAGCAGCGTGAATGCCATGAAGCGAAAACTTGAACTTGCCTGCGAGGAAGCCGTGCGGAAAATGCAAAAGACCAATGAAGGTGCAGAGGCAAAGGTCGCTAACGATGTACAACTAGTTCCAACAGAACCGATAGATACAGTTGCAGCTGTACCAGTCGTCGAAAAGGATGAAGACATTATAATGTTGCCCGACTCGACCAGCAACGTACTTCCAGACTCAACGAGTATGTCATTATCTCCACCACATAATTATCCACTATTGCCACCGCCTGCTCCAATGCCTCCTCTTGCTAGGGTCGCAGACAATGAAATCGTTAACAGCCCGTCTCGCCGTGTCTCGCAAGAAAGTAACGCAACGTCAGCGACAACCGTTACTACCACAACCGGTGGCAGTGAATCAACCTCATCGTCTAGTTCGGAATCAAGCAGCAGTGAATCTTCAAGTTCCGAGTCTGATTCAGATTCAAGCGATGATGAAGAAAAGGTACAAAAATTAAGAAAAGAATAATTGCATAACTATTTAAACATTTTATTTCAGGACAATACCACACCAATTAGCGAACACGATCTTGAATCCATCTACAAGACTTGCATCAAAAATCTCGAAGAATGTGTCACACGTTTCCCAGAACATTACAAGTCAATCTATCGTCTGGTGAATATTTATTTACATGCTCCTGAGAAAATCAAAGATTTGAATAAGTGTAGGCAGTTGCTCCTCGGCACCTACACAACCAGCTTAGGCAGTCAAATTCAGGGATTATTCGTTGACCGCAAATCAACCAATTTCTTTAATGTACGTTTTTCTTATATAACTTTTTCGCTACAATTTATATAATCATTTGCATTTTTAGGGAATCTGGCGTATTCCGGTCTCTGAAATTGACCGACCCGGCAGCTTTTCAGCGCATCAATCAAAATGTGTTATAATTTTAATGGAAGTGCTAAGAATCACCTTAGATCATAATATTCTTTTGGAAGTGGCACTGCAGCTACAACGAAATCCAGACAGTGACAAGTATACCTTTATTTTATGTTAATACCCTCGACAGAAATAATTTCAAATGTACTTTTTTTAGGCGATACATTAGGGATGCAGAGCGCAAGGAGCTATTCCAGCAAGCTGTATCATTCTGCGCACAATCTTTTCGCACGTTGCTCAAGCAACACGTAGCTGAGAAGAAGAGTGACGTTGAGCTGTTAACACTACTCATTGATATCTTTAAGGTTCATCGAATTTGCATCAAACATCTCACACAAAAAGAGTCCTTGTTCTCGTCGCTTTTGGTGGATGCTTACAAAGTGTATATAGAAGGAAAGGTTCCTAGAATACCAGATAATCTGAACTCATTAGATTTGGCAATAAAACTGTGTCAGCATGAGACTCTAACAAGGAAAAATCTTGAGAAATCAGGTGGTGGTCTCTCAACTGGTATACAGTCTGAGTTGTTTACTATAAATACACTTAAGGCATTAGTACCGGTTCAAGTTGCACCACAGCCACTACCTCCAGCGCCAATATACGTTCCCACTGTTGTGACAGCGGTCTCCACAGTCCCAGTTCCAGTCAGCGTAGCTCCTTCAATAACAACTGCAGCAGCGATTTTGCCAACATCAACGATAGCCTCAACTGTCACTACAATTTCAACTCCTCTTCCTATACCTACGGCTGCGCCGACATCACTACCTGGATTTCCTCGTCCTCGCGGTCGGCCACCTGGTAGTAAGAATTCTAGCTCTACATCTAGTGCTACTCAAAACAGTTCACCACAGGCTTCGTATTCCAGTCGAATGGATGCAGCCACATTAGCAGCAATGCTAGGCATGTACAGTAATCCCACGTCATTGTCTACAACACCACAATTTTCGGATCCAGCTGCCGTTACAGCTCTGCTGAACCAATTCTACAAACTGTCAAGTATGACAGGAGTCAGCACAAATCCGACAAGCCTTTTTCCGGTACTGCCTTCTACACAAACTGCTACTACATCTACGGCAAAATTACCTCAATTTGATATAAAAAATTTGATATCATCAGCAGCATCATTTGCGGCTACTTCATCTGATGGAAAGTCACCGTCATCAACTGTAATTAGTGTTGGAAGTGGTCAGTTAACCATAACACCAAGTGCCACAACCACTTCAAAGTCTTTGATAAAGGATAACATGACCACGTACACGCCAACAGGTTCTAGTAAAATAAACGAATATCAATCGGCCAGTGGGCCGTCACAAATGTTTGCCGATATGCCGGGTCTTTCAGTGACAAAAGTTCGAAACAAGTCCGTTAATATACCCAAAGATTTGCCCAAGTCATTAACCATTACACCGGCTCCATCACACTATACCGGCCAACTACCGTTGGCCACAAGTATCGTACCACAAATGTCATTATTGCCTGAGAAACCCGTAAAGAAATCTAAAGACCGCCAGAAACCTTCCGGAAGTAAGAAAAAGCAACAACAACAACAAGCTTTCTCTCCATATGGACTCGGTCAATTTCCACCGCAGCCTTCCGTCAGCGGACTACAAAACTTCAATATGACCGACTATAATAAACAACTGGCCATGCTTACCCAATATAATGAACTTATGAAAACTCTCAATTCGAGTGGCTCATCTAATATGATGTTACCGTTTGGAAACGAAATGCCAAAGTATTCTAAGCCTCAGAAACAAACACCAAAGTCATCGAGGCAGCCAAAGGCAAACAAATCCACAATTCCAAAGTCGGGCAGTATGACAGCCAAACAGCTGATGGCGATGCATCAATTGGCTGCATCCCGAAATGTGTCTGCACCCAAGCCGTCCGCTTTTCCGATGCCCAGTCCAAAACTTCAAACTTTTTCGATGCCTGAGCTTTCCAAGAACCGTACATCATCTCCTTTCGGCGTTGGAATGCCCCAAACGTCGCCGAGCATAGCTCATTCACCAATCAAGTCCCCGGTTTTGCCTACTACACCTACGCCACCAATGCATCCTCAATTCAGGTAATGTATAATATTATTATTTTTTTAATCATAAAATCTTATCTAACTGTTGTAATCTTTTGCATAGCCCTACGAAAACACTACAGCAAAAGCTGGCAGAGCGACAGAAAGCTTTAAACGATGCCAATCAAAAACTTCAACTTTCTAGTTCACGACCTGGATCCGCAAGTGAGTATTTTAAAATGCGTACTCCGATTATAATTTACGATTAGTATTAAATGTCAATCATTCTTTTTCAATTAGACTCTGCAACGTCATCAAAGTCCCGAAAGAGTGATGGGGTTATTGTGCTCGACTGACACGAAATGGGTTATTAGAGCCCAGAGTTCTTTTTGTTTATGTGTGTTTACGTTCAAATGTACATGTAATTATACACATAATATTAGAATCTTGGACGCTCTATAGATCTATCTTTGAATTATATATAAAAACAAACAATAACGATACGTATATTATTTAGAATTATTAAAACTCGGCGTTTTACGTTTATTTAATATGTATATTGTATATTTATTTTTTATCAGTAAAAATTCGTATAATTTAAAAAATACACTTTAAAAGTTTAAACTTTAAACTATTGATGTTTGTGTCAATTAAAATTCCTTTCTAGGTATTCTTATAATGCGTGAATTATGCCTTATGCAGTATTTGATGAGTAATTCGTAAGGTATTTTGGAATATTGTGTTTAGCATATTTTATTATATTTTATTTCGCCTAGGCAAACTCATTAAAATGAGCATATGTGTACATCAATTCATGTTAAATGTTTTAGTATTTTTTTATCCATTTCTATAAAATGTGCGCACGTAATTATTATTTGTTTTAGGTATTTGCTACCGGTGGATACGGGTTAATGTCATAAGGTCATATTTAAAATTTAATTGAAATATTTTTACTTTTAAAATGTTTTATTGGTAATTTTAAACCAAATTTAAAAAATGACGAAATTTTCGCAAGCGTTTTATGCAGAAGAACAAACATAATTTTTATAAAACGTTTCAAACTAATTTTTACTTTTTTTACTTAAATTTAATAAAATAGGTATCATATATAGTTATATTATATTTTTAATTTTTAAATACTTAAAAAAAATATAATCTCAATAACATGTTCTTAAACTTTTTCTTGACGATAAAACACAAACAATATAACAATTTGTAGTACATACCGGATCTTAAAATAACAATCTTTAACATAAATTCATCACAATAAATATTACAAAAAGTGATATTGGTAATTTTAAAGTCGTTTTTAACGATAAGATCGTTTAGGTAAAGTTTTTGGAGTGCAGAATCCCTTTCACTATATAACACATATTTTGCGTGTGATGTCACGACTTTGGCTACACACTTAAACATAAATTATATATTAGAAATATGTATACAACGTGTAAATGTGTAATAAAATATTCTTTGAATAAAGTTAGGTTCCGCTATTAAAATTACTGCAACAATTACTCTGGCTCAAATAATTCGATTTACTTGCTAAATTTGATATGCCCCCAGTTTCACTTCGTGGAACCTCTTTGCTGCGCGCTTGTTCAATTAGCTCGGCCGCGATCTCGTAGAACAGCCGCTCAACATTGTCTGCCTCTTTTGCGGACGTTTCTAGGAAATACATGCCCTGCTGTTTAGCGAAGTCTTCGCCTATAGCTGTTGGAATCTCACGGTCGTCACGATCGGTTTTATTACCTTCATTTAAATTCGATTATAGAATATGAATGTATATCAATGAAAAAATATTCTTACCGACTAAGATCTTTAGAACCTTTGTGTTTGCATACTCCTGGATTTCTCGTAGCCAGTCGGGCAGACAATCGTACGTTGGCTGACAACTGATGTCATAGACTAGAATAAGTGCATGTGCTGACCTGTAGTAGCTTTGTGTGATTGATCGAAAGCGTTCCTGTCCAGCGGTATCCCAAATTTGAAGCTGTTTTGGGACCCATTTATATTTAGCCATTACTTTTAAAAATAAACTTGTATATACCTTAATTTTTTCGCCTTCTACCTCCACGGTTTTAATCATAAAATCAACACCGATTGTGGCACCTTGACCCGGAGGAAAGAGTCCTTGTGTAAATCGACGAACCAGACATGTCTTACCTACACCAGCATTTCCAACTAGCACGACTTTGAAGAGAAACTTGTAGTCCTCCATTGCATATCTGAAAAATAAAAAAAACTGTTTATTCTTTGTTATTTTTAAAATATAATTTGAATTTGTGCGGCAACTACGTATTCACCACAAAAGTACGCAGCCATCGCGCATAATCGATGTACGCAGCCCAACAACGACATCGCGCTTTTTATCTGAAGTTCAGTGGAGAGAAATCAAATCTCAAATGACAGACAGCACAACAATAAACGCAAACGGTCAAATAATTCTTTTTTACATTTTTAATTTTACAATTGATGACCTGTGTTCTATGTAATAAATTGCAACTTACCTTACATTTTTTGCCTCTTTTATTAAGTGTTAGAATTGATTATTAAAGAAAAAGATGGAGTACATAGATTATTTAGAAACATTAGAAACGATGGAAGTCGCACTTTCCTCGTATGTATTTGAAAAACATCGCAGGGATAGCTTTGTGACATGGCCTTTTGACGATACTCATATGTGCAATGTTCGAAAGGTAAATACATGAAACTTTAAAAAATATATTTTATAGGATTATTGCTCATATAACATATTCAGATGGCTGAAGCCGGTTTCTACTTTTCTGGCAATGCAAAAGAGAACGATATTGCTGCCTGTTTTCTCTGCGACAAGGTTTTAGACGGCTGGGAGTCTACCGATGACCCGTGGTTTGAGCACAAAAAGCATGCTCCCCAGTGCCAGTTTGTCCTCTTGGGTTGTCCAGAGAAAGACATAAAGGTATTAAATCCTGAATAAACTCAGATAAATAGATTATTACACATAATTATTGTATATGTATAGGTTCCGGATTTCTTGGATCTACTGGGCACATTCTGCAAGGCTAAGGTTACGCTTAAGAACACTAAAGACTTGAATATGATAATAACAGCAGCCGAAAAAACGCGTGAATTATTGAAAGATCGTTTCAAGCGGGGGTAAATTGGGCTTTTGTGTATTGTTCTTTTATTAAATTTAGTTCATTTATTTTAAATTGAATACAAATTGATTGCATTTAAATAAAAAGCAAATATTATTAAAATTGTGTATATGGCATTGTTTGCAGATCTTAGAAGATACACACACATATAAATATATATCTTCTGTTAGCCATTATTCCTATAATTTAGAGAAATTACATCAGTATTTAAAATAATCGAACCCATATCAGTTTGATGAACATGTAAAATATATCTGTATCTATAATTGAATACTAGAATAAAATATGAAAGTTGTGCTGAGTCCCTTCGCACATAATTTAGTAGATGACAATCTCATAAAAGAGCGACAAAACTATTAACAGTCTGTATGGGTTTCGTCCTTTGATAACAAAGTTTTCGATCGTTTTCTTGCATTGTAATATAAAGTTATATATATATATATATATATATATATATATAAGATTGTATTATACACACATATACATATATGATATATAACATATATGTCTAAACATACATAAAAACATTCTTCACATATTCAACAGAATTTCTATTACCGAATTGAAACATAATACCCGGCCGAGTAAGCATGGGAAAATGTGTGTGCATATAAGTGTGTGTTGGGGCAAGCGAATGTCGGAAAATAGGAAATTCGAAGCATGACAATAATGGGTAATGTGTAACTTGAACAAAGAAGGATACGCAAAAAGAAAACGAACAGAATAAACACAAGCTCATCCCATTTGTCCCATGTTAGCATGAGTATAATATAATTACAGTAGTTCTTATCTCCTACATTATATCAGCATCAAGCTCTTAGAATAAAGCCGCATCACCGCGCACATAAATATGAACACATATTATGCGAATCGGTGTCACATAAAACTGTTGTAATATGTGGTTTGTAGAATAGGATTTTATGTTGTGTAAATTTATAGTGATTAAATATTGGTATTAAAAGGTGACAAAACAATGAAAACTGTGAAATGTAACAATTAACTTATTTAACAAATGTCCAAATATATGTATTACAGATAAAATTTAAAAATAGAATTCTTTTTTTATAAATTGAAACATAATTGTCTGTTTGAAACTGTTGCACTTTGATTGGATTTTCCAACTACTGCATCAAGAAACACATAATCGTTTATGTGCATTTGCAGAATGCTATAAAAGCAAATTGCCCAATAAATTCATTTGAATGGTCAAAAAGTAAAGGAAGCTTGCGGAAGAGTTTCATTTAAATTGCAGAAATTATTGAAATATTTTTACTTTTAAAATGTTTTATTGGTAATTTTAAACCAAATTTAAAAAATGACGAAATTTTCGCAAGCGTTTTATGCAGAAGAACAAACATAATTTTTATAAAACGTTTCAAACTAATTTTTACTTTTTTTACTTAAATTTAATAAAATAGGTATCATATATAGTTATATTATATTTTTAATTTTTAAATACTTAAAAAAAATATAATCTCAATAACATGTTCTTAAACTTTTTCTTGACGATAAAACACAAACAATATAACAATTTGTAGTACATACCGGATCTTAAAATAACAATCTTTAACATAAATTCATCACAATAAATATTACAAAAAGTGATATTGGTAATTTTAAAGTCGTTTTTAACGATAAGATCGTTTAGGTAAATTTTTGGGGTGCAGGATCCCTTTCACTATATAACACATATTTTGCGTGTAAAAAGTAAAGGAAGCTTGCGGAAGAGTTTCATTTAAATTGCAGAAATTAAATCGTGTACCGCTAATGAAAATTGATAATGTGATTTTTTTTAAAATGAGCTTAGTGCGACAACGTTAGGTTTTTTTGGAAATAAATTCTATATATTAACAATTATAAATACCTTTGGAGTATATTATATTATATCGTCACTATTCTATGATATTGTCACTAATTAATGTAGAAGAAACTGTTTTTTATTTGTTTTTTTTTTGGCTTTTTAACATATATAGTTATTTAAGCTTATAATGTAAGTAAAAACCTCAATATTCTTTTTAACAATTGCTGGTTTACTTGCTTGCAATTTCCACAAACATCAGCTTATAATGAATTGCATTTGGATTTACCTTCTGATAGTTCAAACATAAGAAAACTATCGATTTATTGAATTTGAATGGAAACAACCTGAGAATATTATAGAGAATCAGCAAAGTCAATAGTAAAACAGTCAATAATATAAGATAAAAAGCTTACAAAATTCAATTTAAATCTTTTTTTATTATAATAATAATGATTATTATTTATTATTATTAAATGAGCGAGAATTCTATCTCACTTCAGCTGAGATTGTTATTATGTCCTATTCCCCAAAATGTATTAATAGGTTCAAGAGCTGTGTGAAAACGTTAAGTTTATTTGGATTTTCCGTCCAGAATTCCACAATATTCATAATCACTTTTTTGGATCATTGGTTAGTCTAATTACAGTTTGAAGTCAAGAAGTCAAAAGTCAATTCTTTTTCCCAGGGACCTTCTTCGGTATATCGTGATCGATAGTCCAAATGTAGGAAAATCCCGGATTAGACAATAACATGGGACAAAATAACAAAAACTGATATAATCATACATAACTTTTAAAATATATGATAAATAAAAGATCCTGTTTAAAACAATATTTGGTTTATGTTCTTTTTAAAATTCAACCTTCATTTAGTTTATTATCCAGCTATCCTATCTTTAGAAGCAAATGACCTCCTGGATTCTCTACCTTTGCTGAACATTTCCTTTAAAATAACGCTAAGAATTTCTACCTATCGTGCTCGTGCATTGGATTTCACATCAAAACATTAAAATAAAGGTGAAAAAATGGAAATAGAAATAAAATAAAAATATGGATTACAGTATTGTGCCTTAACGAATATTTGAGATAGTTTTTGTAGTTTATGATGATGATATATATGATCATTTTGCATTTATATTTGTAATAATAAGCGAAAGGTAAATTAATCTTAACTGATTCGTTTAGTTGATATTTTTATACTTAACTTTATCTCATTTTTTTAAATACACTATCGCATAATATTAAAATTGTTATATATTATTAACAAATCATTTAAGTTAAAACGATTTGCAAATATATTATATATACAAAATTTTGGCCTTCATATTTGTTTTTTTATGTATACATAAATTACGTAAAATACTCGCAGTATTATATCGTAGAGAGTGAGCAAAGAGCATATGTTTCTAACCACCAATAAACTCATATAAGCATTAATTCACAATAACAATTCCCACAAGATCATGGTATTCGTGCTTTATTTGCATTATACAAACAGTAATTATATGATTCTTTGTTTATACGTTGATCCTGCGTGGTGAACGCGAGTATTGACGGGGAAAAAAGAAAACTCAATTAAACTGAAACTCGTGCATTGGCAATTATATATCTGTGAATATTTTGATGTTGGCTTTGAATATAAATATATATTATGAAAATGAATTTGGAGTAGTTAAAACAAGTGGTGTAACATCAATAAATGATATGGTCTTGACCTGCATAAATAATATTCTACACATGTATTCGAATCCGAATGAATTTTAAAAATAGCCAATATGAAGTTTTGAAGCTATAAATTAGTCATCCAACTTGTGTAAACAACGCATACACTCTTATTTTTCTTAATAAACTATGGTATTGGAGAGCTTGTGAGAATGCAATATATA
>JAAAKO020022533.1:0-31023 GCA_010015015.2 Bolitophila cinerea | reverse complement strand
CATATGTATAACAATTACTTATTATTGTATAAACAAATGATTAAATAAATATGGTCAGTTGGCTAAAGCCGTTGACGGCTGGTTGTGGCTGCCTTTTTTATATAATCAACTTAGATACATTTTGTGCCATGACAAAGGCCCTTGATGGCCACAAGTCTGTACATGCATTACAGACTACAACCCCGTACTCCTATTGATATATTATTACCATAATTCAGTGCGTACGTTATGTTTTATATCAACAAACAAAAGTCATTTCCGGACACCTTGAAATCGCACGTTAAACAATAGAGCACACATACAAATGCAAACTGTCAAAACAATACATTTAAAAAAAATGCGGTCTATTATGGAAAACGCCAGGAATATTCGTATATGAGAACGCCTAATAACTATGTTGTTGCCGAATGCTTGAAAAATGCACTTTAGTCAAAATACGATAGACCGAAGGTATCACATTCTCTTACCTATCAATTCCTAGTATATTATTTTTTAAAGTTGGAAGCTTAAAGCACGCGCAAGCGCGTGCATGACCTTAGTGCTTCACGCATTTTTATAAAAACAACCAATTTCAAAATTAAAAAGCTATCGCGCTATTCTCTATCGTCTAAATGGTGATTCGTGGAAAATCCTCTCGCGCTAACTACACTGTACCAATTTTTCTATCTAGTATTCTGAAAAAATTAAGAGTGAGAGTCGATGAATACTAAAAGTCATTGGTAAAATTTACAAATAATAGTTTATATTTTTTACCAGGAAAAAATGTTTGATACCTAAAATAAATTATTGTACCAAAAAAATAAATATATTGTTACAAAAACCAATTTTGGTACGTCCAATTTTGTATTATACATAAAAAGTTATAAAAGTCGCCGCTTTTTGTGCCCAATGAATGTTTAATTTTTTTTTTGGAATAAACATTCTTTTAAAATCATTTGTTTAACTTCACTTGGTATTATGTATTTCTAAGTACAATACAATTATTGCGACACATTGTGTAAGTATTGTTTAAATACAAAAATATGTATAAAGAAATTTAACATCTTCTATTTCTTAGCCATCACACAAGAGATTCTTGAATTGGCGCCATTTATGTATAAGTTACCAATATGTTATTTCTTTATGTTTTGTTTTTATATAACCATTTATTTTTTTATTACTTCACGTCAGCATCCTTTTGTCCCGTCAAACCGCGCAGGTAGAATTGTTTCGTCCACGACTTTCTTTTTTCTATATTTTTTTTATTTTTATCTTCTGTTCTTTGGTGTATTAAATTTAACATAAATCTACTGCATCAGATTTCGTACTACCAATAATACCAATAACGCCTATCTAAACGCCCAATTTTTAATGCAATTCATAAAAAATTATATATATTTTTAAAACAAGTAGCCGAATAATTTTTATGTTTTTTTTTTAATTGCATCAAAAATTGGCGCGTTGCGTTGAAAGCGCCTTAGTAACTTCACGACAGGAAAGGACAAGCTCATGAACCGACTAAAACTCAGGCGAGTAGGATGATCTAACGCTTTGAATAGTATTATCGCAAAGCTATTTTCCATTGTTGCTGGTTGCTACAAAATTTGTCGTTACATTTTGCTGTGGCTAAGAATGATTTAACCATTGTTAATAATTATATCCCTATTGTTTACATATTTTTTCACTAAAAAAATGCTAAAAAAATATTTTAAAATACTACCACAGAAAAAAATGTAAACGCTCTCTAACCATGTGCATTACACACGCGTTGGTCTAAGTGTCAATCTTGACAAAACTGGACTAATGCTATTTACTAGAAAGATTTACGCCTCCAATGTTCTATGGTACACTTCTAACGATAAAGTACCTTGATGTTCTCCTAGACTGTAATTTAGACTGGAGAAAACACGTCAAAGAGATGACCACCAAGGCTAGTAGGTTCTTATGGCAATGTCAAAAGGCAGATGGAGTAAAAAGGGGTCTTTCACCAGAGACCACATATTAGATGTATACAATGATTGTGAGACCTCAGTTTCATTCGATACAATCGTATGGTGGCCAAGAGTTAGACTAAGCACGGTGAAAACCAAGTTGCATCACTTACAAAGAGTAGCGTGCATTAGTGTGACTGGTGCCATAATAACTGCAATAAACAAATATTCTTCGATATTTTAAATACAATTTATTGCTCTGCAGCTTTAAAATTCTGAAAATTGATATACATAAGTTATTTATAAATAAATTCAAAATATAAAATTATAAAATTTACTTTAGTTTATCCCGTTATAGTTGTTTATGTTTTAAGTTGTTATTGTTGTTGCAAAATTTTGTGTTTTACTAATATCGACCTAAATATTATAATTGTTTTAATTTTATGATACGTTATAAATGCAAAATATTTGTATATATGTACCTCGGTTGTCCTTTAGTATATAAAGACTATTTGGGTGTTTTTTTTAGTATCACAAAACACAAAATATCTTTTAAACACAATTTAAGTCTGAACTATTTTTATAGATTTGATGTATAGGTATGCAACGGTAAATGTATAAAGACCGTACATATTGTATTGCCCAATTGTATACTCGGTAAACTCGCCCAACGAGAAGCTGTACTTCCAAAAAGTTATAAACACACAATACGTAACCGATTCGCTGCGCTCTGAACCACATCTTCTGATCAAGGCTGTCAAGAAGTAGCCTAAAAAAATGCCTATGGTATCTCAAGATATATTTTATTTTCTATTTCGAGTATTATATTCCGGACGTAAAGTTAATTTCAAAGCGCAGTTCTAACTATTTAATTTTTTTTTATTTTTTCCTATAATTTTAATCATTACGAACGAATGATTTGGTGACTATTTATTTTATTTTCTACACTCTGTCAATCATGTTCATCATCCACTCCACACACACACACATTTAATTGTTAAGTCACCGAGGAACATCTTGTTTACAAAATACGTTGTTTTTCAATTACCAAAGATTTGTTTTTAAAAATTCATTTGTGCTATATTGTAATAATTATAATTGTGCAGCACAGTATACATTTATTACTTAGTTATATACATTAATCTAAACTGTTATAAAGTGGTGAAGGCTGTGGTTCAGTGCCACAATCGCTCTCACTCACACACGCACATACAGGACTTTCTCAAAATTGTATGTAAATACATATAATTGCATTTATTTTAATAATAAAAATAAACGATTTATTTCAATTAAAATTTGTTTTTTGGGCAAATTTACAGTTTTAAGTGTTGTGGTTGTGGTAATCCAAAACTATTTTTTTTTCATTTGGCTTGGCAATATTCCAAAACCTCTTAAATTCTTCAAAAAAAGTTTGATTTTAGTAACAAAATATTTAAAATACTTTCTTTAATACCCAAAATTTTTAAATCCAATAAGCCATAACCATAACAAATGTGGGTTTATTGTTGTCGATGTAGGGCGATAATTCGCGAAATGATAAACGATTTCAACAAACCATAAAAATTATAAAATTGAAAATTTAGAACGCAACCTAAACGAGAGCAAAAAAATCATTGTGAATATTCCAATTAGCACAAACGTCAACATGCTGTCAAAAGTTTTATTATTGCTTGTTGCTTGATTGCTTCCCTTTCATATTCTTTTCGTATTGTACAAAATTACAGCGTGATTATAATCTAACATTGAAGCTCGAAGGATCTGACTGGAAAATTTAATAAAGTAGGATAATACGTACCTGGATATGAGATTCCCCGTGACCGAAACGTCCGTATTGGACGCTTTCAAAGATGACAACCGCATGCTGGAGGCTGCCAAGAGCATAAGCCTAGGTACTAATACATACATGTGTTTATATCTCAGATCTTTGTTTGCTTCAATGCATTGTAGAAACAAAGGTGGTCGAGGTTATCTTATGAAACTCTAGTAATCTAAATTTTGTCTATATAATATAACTTAACTATTTTGTTTAGACATTCAGTCCAAAGACACTGATATCACGGTGTTTATCGAGAATCTGGGCTTTGCTCTGACCTCAACGACTGTTGAGATTCGGGCGAAGGCTACACAGCTACTCTCAAACACGATAGCCAATCTACCTGACGACTTTCTCAGCGAAACGCAATTAAACTTCATTGCAACGTTTTACTGTGATCGCCTGAAAGATCATCATTCCGTGTTACCAGCCGTAATTACCGGGATACTCGCGCTGGCATCTCAAAAGCATTTACCCAACGGCAGTACGACGCGTTTGCTGCAGGCTATGTTCCAGATGGTCTCGTGTCAAAGTCAACTACGCGATGATCGTCACAAAATATTTCAAATACTAAAGAAATTGTCCGAAACGCAGACGGAAGGTAAAAAAAATTGTGCAATTTTATTGAAGAAAGAGAAATTTATTCTTTTGATATTCTCTCTGTCCTCTATAGAACTCCTGGCCATGGGCAGTGACTTTGTGTACGGTGTCATAAATGCCATAGACGGTGAGCGCGATCCACGCATGCTATTGTTCCTGTTCGAGTTTGTGCCACAGTTCCTCAAGACCTATCCGCTAGGTCATCTGGCTGAAGAGATGTTTGAGGTGTGTGCCTGTTACTTTCCAATCGATTTCCATCCGGCCGAGAATGATGTGACCATCACACGAGAGTTGCTGGCTGTCAAACTTTCGGATTGTTTGAGTGGCTCGGAAACGTTTGCAGAGTTCTGCATTAGTCTGTTGCTGGAGAAAATGGATAGCCAACTTAATGTGGCAAAGCTGGATTCTTTGGATTTGCTGGTATGTGTTCTTGCTATACATATTTAACAATATTATAAACTATCTATTTTTTCAGTCGAAAGCAGCACAACGATTCAAAGTCGAAGACATCGATGAACACTTCGAGACCATCTGGACCACACTAAAAGCAGAACTTATCCCGGGAAACAACAAAGAGACAACGTTCGCTGCACTAAACACTCTGCAGACTATCGTAAACAGTGTGTCCACATCAGAAACGGTATCCAATAATGTGATGGCATTTGTGTTCGGCACGATACTCGGACAATTGTCAGACGTAGATGCCCGCCTATTTATGCCGTCCACAGCTGTTGCTGTCGTATGTGCGCGTGCCAGTGCCCGAACAGCGGTTACAGTAGCCAACAAGGTGATACCGTCACTGTTGCAACAAATCCATGCGAATGTCGAGAAACAAACGCAACGATGCACTCTGCTTGAAATTGTCACACAACTTGTGGTCACCGCAATCGATTTGAACGTACTGTCACAGATTGATGCCGAAAATCTGCAGAGTGTACAGTCAGAGCTTGTGCGCTGCCTTACCGATAACCCAGACAACGCAGAACTAGTTCAGTTTGGTCTAAACTCATTGACTAAAACCATTGAAATTGTTTCGACGCATAATCGATCTTTGATCTTGCACAGGATCGAGACACACCTAAGCTCTGAAGATCAGAAAACAAACGATGTTCGATCGGCATTCGTTGCTCTGGCCGCACGATATCCGGATGAAGCAATGCTTTCGATAAACGTAATTCTTGACATTGACCTTACGAACAGTCGATTGAATGTTGAGAATATATTTGCCGCACTTCGTAGTGTTTTGTCGGTAGACGCATTTACCGCACGGGTGCTGAACTTCTTTGTCTCGAAAGCACTCTGTATTGGCAGTCCTGAGCTCCAGAAAAAGTGTCTGTCAAATCTGCGAGTTCTGCTGGAAACCGAAGAGTCTGCAAAGTACTCACTTAAACTGTACACCGACTACAGTATCATTGAGGAGTTTGTTACCCTGGCACACACGCTGGACACGTCCGATGAGAGCTCAGACATACTCTACGAGATGGCCGGCATCCTAAAATTAATCGTACGTGGACTGGACACGGCACAACAGACCGCGGTGGTTGAACGTTTCTTGCCCGCCATGAATTTACAGAGAATCCAAGATCTGTATTTGACGGCCGGTCTGCTGGGCTATCTAGATGAAGGTGTAGCACTAGAAGATCATTTTGAAAATGTCGTCACGGAATTGACGAAACTTGCGCTAAGCAACGCAGACCTCAAAGTTGTAGAGATTGCACACCATCTGCTCTGTAGTATGTTTAACAAAATGCCGGATAACGAGCAGCACCGTTCCGTTCTAAAGCGTATAGTCGATTTGCTGCGTACAGAAATTGAGAAGCACAACAAGAAAGCCGTGCAGATTCTATCGTGGATCTCGCGTGGACTGTTGGTGCGTGGACATGCAGAAGCTGCCGGGATCATTGACACGGTAATACTCTATATAATCTGGTGTATAGTGATTATAATTACTTAAATATTTGTTTTGTTTTAGCTGTTGGAACTCTTGGAACATCCATCGTTGGCCACAACTGCCGAACTTGCTTTTGAAATCATATCCATTGAAGTACCCAGTCTGCATTTGCCACTCGTGAAGCATCTGTTTAAACAGAAACTATTTCAGCTAGTGCTGAAGAAACTCTGGAACAAACTGAACAGCTATACCGACCATCATCTCAGTGCATTCGCTTACGTACTTAAGGTTACGCCTCATATAGTGCTAAAGATGAACATCGATAAGGTATACTGATTACTGGTTAGTTTCATAATATATATAAAAATATATTTTGGTGTGATTTAGGTTGGACCTGTTCTTTTTAAGTGTCTTGACTTGAAATCAGTTGCGCCACTGCTGATCGCTATTGAGATCATCGATAGATTTATGCAGGCCCAAGACGAGTACTTCCAGAATCATTTACAGCACATAATACCAAGTTGTCTGGTATTGTGCAGATTTGAGGGATCGATGGTGAGTGCATAAAAATTGTAATCTAAAATTGAGTTTATATGTTTGAATGTTTATTTTAAAGAAAACTCGAATTGCTGCTGTCCACTGCTTCGTCACAATGAGTGAATATCCTACGTTTGTTTTGTTGCCCTACAAACACGACGTGCTGCAGGGTTTGCTACCGGTGCTCGACGATACGAAGCGACTGGTTCGAAACATAGCTGTTTTGGCTCGTAATCAATGGTCTCTTATCGGATCTGTTGATGGCAAATAAAACAAACCCAAGATAATGACCACTTTACTCCTATAAAAGAACTAGATCGATTTTTAAATAAATGTATTTTGTATTGAACGTTGTCCGTATTTTATGGTTGATCGCATTGTGCCCGTGCCATTAAAGCCACCTTTTGGGAGCGCTGGACCACCTCCGGACACTTCTTCTTACGAATCAGTCGACAGTCCTGAAAGAAACCTTCGTTGCGCGGAAAACCGTGCGTGTGATCGCTGAACGTGATCAAACCCAGACCCCAGATGCGTCCACCACGAAATTCACCCTCGAACTTCATGCCGTCCGAGCGCCAGAAAATACCGTGTCCATGGAACCAGCCTTGCATGAATTCGCCCTCGTACCTGCGGCCCGAAGCACACATATTACATTTTTTTCTAATCGTGTGTCACTAATTGACTAACTTAGCACCGTCTCCGAAGCACATCACACCGAGACCCCCGCACATGCCATTACTGAATGAACCATCGTACCGGGTTCCGTCTGGCAACTGTAGGTGTCCTAATCCGTGTTTTTGGCCCTTGTGATTCCAGTCTCCGATGTATCGGGTGCCGTCCTCATACCTGTAACCACCGCACTTTACTACGCCCTGTTGAACTGAATACGCAACGGACATTATTTACTTTATTTTAAAGGGGACCATCTGCCCTCTATCCGCTTTCACTCACCGTCCATACTCGTATTGAGGTTTAATGCTATTATACTACACAACGCTCCGCGGACAAAAGACAACTGTGGCCTCAGCGTTGGGTGTAGGGTCGAAGTGTGTGTGTGTGTGTGTCTGTACGCCGAACTCTGTATTGCAAGGGCTTCTTGAACTTAATACACTTGGAACAGGGTGTGTCTGGCGTGACTATCATCAGTGTTCGTACATAAATACTATTGTGCGATTGTAGTTATACACTCTGTATCACACCTGTATTATAATAGTTTTTGAATGTATTTCTTGATATTCATTACAATAATAAGAGTGAGACATTAGCCACTCCCTCTCTGCTTAACAGTTTTCTTATATAAAAAAACAGTTTGAAGCAAGATATTTTGTATCAATATCGGCGCAGTTAAGAAAATCCTTAAAATTCTATGGTGTGAATTTGAGATTAAAACTATCCAATATAATTTTGAGTTAAATACAATATAAATAAAAACATAAAGTCGTTTTTATTTAAATATGAGTACCTAGAAAACCAAAAAAAATCTGTTGATATTTTTAACTTCAAGTTTTTGTACAGATCCTAAAATTAAAAAAAACACTAAATATTGAAAGACGAGGTTTTCAAATTCGCGATTTTTGAGATTTCGTTCAGGTAACATCCTATGAATTTTCCGATTTATTAAATAGATCATCTATGGCCTTTCCTTTGCTTGCTTCAAAAAACTTCATAAATCTCAGAAAATGGTGAAAAATGTTCATCATATTCAAAACAAAAAAAATCTATAAAAATAAAATCTGCACGATGCTATAATAATGAAAATCTTTATTTTATAATATAATATATAGTATAATATAATATGGTTTTTATATATCTGTTAAGTTAGTGCTCTAGCAAAACTTTGGCTACATAATATAGTGTATAAAAGAGCGTGTGTTTTAATGTGTATACATAATTATAATCATATTCAATGTAATAATCATAATAAATATACATATACAATATGTTTACATAATAATAAAATAATGTCGTTAAGATTGTTCGAATGTTCATTGACTAAAATGAGACGCAACAACGCGGTCAGTTTCGTAAATGCTTCTAAAATAACCAACAAATGTATAACGTTGTCCTCCCTAAAGGTAATTGCTTGAAGGATAAATTAATATCGATATTTTTTGTGTCCACGCTTGACAACAACTATTTGTTTATAAAGGCACATTAAATACAGTTATGTAGCTATTAAATTAAATCGTGAGTGCTCGCAATCATCTCCAAAAATCGAACGGAAATAATCGTGTTGCCTAAAACTAGTCTAAAAGTCTCTGTATAGTGTATATACTTAATTGTATGATCTTAAATGTTTAGAAGTGGTCCACCTTAACGGACACCGTGTGAGCGGCTGCGTTGCTCGGTAGATCGATATTGTCCCAGTTGGTGGTGAGGTTCTTCTCGCTGTCGGTGGCCTTCAGTGCGAGTCCCAGAGATGCAGTGCGTCCGGCACAGTGTGGTATGTTTAACGTAACGGGCACCAGAAACTCAAGACCCTGTGGGCCGCACATCACCAGCGGAGACAGCATTGTTTCACCTGTGATAGTAGGGGAGGATAGTATTAAAACATAGTTTAAGATAAACTCTTAATCATGCTAACTAAAAAAATCGTTCTACGATGATCTCACCATAAACAATAATATGAAATGAACAAACACAAAAAAAAACAATAAACCTGCGAAAGTATTTTATATTCCTTTCGCTCTATTCTACTAATGAAACCAAAGCTACAAGCCAATACACAAATACAATCAAGCGCATTCATAAATTCACAAACACACACAAACAAACAAACCAATAAAGAAACAATTACAACAAAAACAAAAACGAATAAAAGCATAACAAACCGTTTTCCATGTCCAACGGCGGACCGCCAACGGTCTCGCTTAGCCTTGGATCGGTCACGGTGAAATAAATCTCCTGCTGTACGCCAGCCCGAATAGCACCCTTCGGAATATTAATCGAGACATTCCAGACGTTGTCACACAACGTTCCACCGTTCTCATCGAACACTCCGTGCGTGGTGGACTGCTCTCGCACCGGTGGCAAACCCAGTGTACTCTGGTACGGTGTGCTCTGTGCATTCGGTGGACCTATGGGTAGACTCGCCTGTGACATGTACTGTGTCTCTATGGATGTGCGACTAGCGTGTACGTTTTGCTGTCTAGGCTCAACGTCTGCGGACGGAGGCGGAGCCGTGCGCTTGATAATATTTGATATATGGAATGGAGCACGTCCAGAACGCGGTGTTAATGGAGCCGCACTGCTGGCAATGTTTAAATTATTTAAGTCTACAGACGTTTTTTGCAGATCAGACTGATTTGTGAGTGTCCCTTCCTCGTCCTCGGACGTATCTGAATCTTCAGCGTAATGCTCGCGGGCTTCGTTAGTGTTATTACAGTTAGCTGCCGTTTGCTCGACATCATCGTCATCGTCTTCTGCCTGCGAAGATGCCATTGTATCATCTGCAGTTTTGGAGGTCACATCGAGAAGGCCACCTCCAACGTTGCCGCCAGCAGCAGCTGACTCATTAAGTTCTGACTCTCGTGACTCAAAGATCGGATCATGTTTCATTTCTCTTTTGGACACGTACACTGGCTCAGCCATGGATTGCATAGCATCTCGCCGCGACTGATAAATGTGATCTCTGAGCTGAGTTCTTGTGCGGAAACCTTTTTCTTTGAGCTCACGCCGGCTCTGGTACACAGGATCTTGCGTTGGCGTAGGTACAACCTCAGCGGTCACCTCTCGTCGGCTTGCGTACACCGGCGACTCAGATCCAACACGCTCAGCTTCCATGCGACCCTGATGGATGCGCTGTTGCATTTCTTTTTTGCTCTGATACAAATGATCACGATGCATTTCTTTGCGACTCTGATAGATGGCCTCATCCTCTTGTCGCTTGCGCTCCACATTATTTGAGTTTTGCATCATAAACGCACCACTGCGTGTCTGATAGATGTCCTCACGTTGTGGTTCCTGTGATGGTTCCCGCATGCGACGTTGCGTCGGCATCTCACGCTTAGACGCTCCTCCTCGGTCGGCCATACTGTGGCGACGCACAATTCTACCACCACCATAGGAACCGTCGCGTCCAGACGAAGCTTCCATGTGATGTGCTCCGTTGTGCGGTTGTTGTGATCTAGCTCGTCGCTCGAACTCAACCAGAGCACGATTAGCGTACATATTCTCTTGTTCGTGCTCATAGTAATCATTGCGACCGGAGCCCGTGCAATTGCCATAGATCGCCTCAGACTCGAGATTCTGGTACGTGCTCTGGTTTGAGTCATGCGGTTGGAATGGTTCGTGACGCATCAGATAGCGTTGTTGTTCACGATTACTCATGTACTCTGCGTACTGACGATGTGACATTTCCGGGGTCATCCGGAACTGATTGGCACTGCGTGACTCCATCATGGAATGTTGTCGACGCAATTGTGTGCGCGGCGGCATACGCTGCAGATCGGCCGGCTCGAGCATACTGTTTTGACGCCGAAGCGGTTTTGTGGTTTTCAAGAATGCATTCTTGATGGCGGACAGCGGAGATTTAAGGAACTTTTTCTTGGCCTTTGGCGGAGGCAGGGGTGGCGGTGTGGTACTGTAGTAACGCTCGTTCAGCTGGTTCGCCATCATTGCAGAGACGTAGTTTGACTCCCGGCCGCTGTGAGTTTTTATTTTGTATGGTTTAAATTTTAAAGGAACATATATAATTATCTAAATGGTCTTAAAATTGATATTATAACCGCGAATACGATTAGTCATGCACTAACTTGTTACTCTCACGCACACACACTCCACTCACACATTGCCCAACCACCATAATATATTTATGCTATATCGTATATTCTATGTGAATCCCCTGGATAAACATATTTGATTAAAAAAGGTGGGTTAGTCTAAAATGTCCAAAAATGTCTGCGCATTGGGATGGTGAAAAAGAACATCGTTGAGGTTTGGCTTACTTCAATTCAATATTATTTAAAAATATCAAAACCCGTTCCGGTTCTCCTCAAAACCACAACCCGCAGACACTCATTCTATCCCGCGCGCCCACTGCAAACCATAAAATATATATTTAAATAAGAGTGTTAGTGAATTAAGCAAGATCTGAGTGTTGTTGTGCGCGCGCAGCAGTTAGTGCGTGACGTCTCTGTGTCGCCGGTCACTTTTCAGATAACGGGGGGAGTCAAGGAGGGACAAGAAACAAACACATAAAAGCATGCACGATATGAATGTACTGTATCCCGCCGCCGCCGCCGCACCGCTCGGCCAAACACACGGACGACTGAGCAAACCAAATTGTATTCAGCCACCCTAGTTAGCGTATTTAATTGACTTACCTCATATTGTGGTGGTGCCCGGGAGCGTTACCGATCTGTGGTTTGCGGTACAGCTCGAATGCGGAGCCACGTTGCTCCCGACTGCCGGCCAGATCAAGTGCATGCCTTTCAGCGGGATGGTGTTGTGGTAGGTTACCTGTGTAAAAGAGTGATTACATTTGAATGTTAGAGAAATTAACTTTTAAATCGCCTGGCGACTTACCCATTCCAGCTGGTGTACGGTGCATGTATTGTCCACCGCCGCCACCACCGCCGTACGAATTATTGCCATTGTAACCGTTCATGCCGGCGTAGTGTGGTGATTGATTTGAGCCACCAGAATAATGGTTACCATTTACACCAGGCATACCACCTCCGCCGCCGCCATGATGACTGTAGTTGTGCATTGGTGGTCCATGGTGTCCCGGTGGTGGCACATTTGGCGGTGGTGGAGGTTGATTCTGCGAGTGGTGGTAATGAGATGGAGTTGACGGATAGAAAAATCCGTTTGGCGAGCGCGGGGATGTTGGTTCCTACAAGATTATCAGACGGTTAGCTACAGAAATAAAAAGTCATATTTTCAATTTTAAATTACCCCATTTTCCCATCCGCTGGTGTTCATCTGACCATTACCACCACCTTGCATCGGTGGCCGGTAGTTCTTGGGCTTCGGTGGTGGCACCGGCTTGAATGGAGCTCCTCCCGTCGGACCTATGTGCGGACTCTTCGGTGATCGCGCATAATCTGCCTGTGACGCAGAATTGTTTCGACTAGCGCGCACGCAAAAAGGAAAAGCAAAAAATAAATAAAAACAAGCTGCTGATGGATTTCTAATTTGTGTGGGTGACATAGGGGCAGGGTTCTAGACAAGAGTATCGTACTTGGAAACGTACAGACTAGCGTGATTATTTTTCTTTAAAATTGAACCAAATTCTTGGAAGGTATTGAAAAGGTCTTGATGGGACTTGCTGAAGAATGGTGTTATTCTGGCGCGGGGTCTTAAACTTTTGGCAAATATATATATATACAGTCGAAAGCGATTGAAAGTTCATTATAATTTATTTATAGTTAGTGTGTATATCATGTACTAACTAGGTAATATACTAACCTGTATTTGCCGTAGTCAGTTTTCGTTTCAACGGAGTGTTGTTGTTTGCGCGGTGGCGTCGAGTCAAGGCCTAGATTTGTGGGACGCTGAGCAATGTTTGGACGGGCGTCCGTGTGTGCGATCGAGTTCCGTTGATCGATGCCCTTTTGATGCGGATCGACGATATATGATGGTCTGCCCGGACTGTTCTGTCGATGCATTCCGTTAACGCGAGAGTGGGGGTCCAGCGATGGATTTCGATCAACACCGCCGCCGTGTGGATGATGTCCTGGGTGTGGCTGTACGGTGTCGCCGGATGACGCGTGTGATCTTCCACTGTAACAAAATAATAGGGATTTTATTATTAATTTAATTATTATTTAATATATATAAATTAAAATACATACTTAACATTCGGCACCGACTTCAGGTCGTCCGGTGCATTCGGACCGAGTCGAAGGTTTTGCATAGAAATCTGTGTGGTATTGCACGAGTCGTAGCTGGACACACTGTCATAGGATCCATTCGTTTTACTGACGTTCGGCCGTGCGGAGCGATCGAGCGAACTTTGCTTGCGATCCAACGAGTGCGCGCTGTTCCGTTTGTCCGGTGAGTTCAGCAGGTTGGCACGCGTACTGTACTCGTCTGCCTGCAGATCTGACGAGTCCAGGTTCTTTGGGCCGAACAGCCGTTCTTGGGCACTTCGTCCAAATGTTCCAGCTGCTGCGTGCGCTCGACCAGATGGTGTGCTACCGGGATTCGGCGACACAGGAAAACCACCCGGCGGCTTAGAACCACGGTCGACGCGAGGTGGCAGTTCAGGCACTGTACCATATATCGTTTGACCATTTATGATCGGTGGTGGTCTGGACGAACCGAACGCTGCACTACTTTCTAGTCCTGCTGAGTCAGCGGATTCGTTTGCGAATCCGTACTTGTTGTCAACGGTTGCGCGGCGCAGGTGAGCGGTTGAATGGTCAAAGGGATTCTGAAATAAGCAAGGAGATTAAATAAATATTCTATTAGTGTTTCTGAAATTTTATAATACTTACAGTGTAAGGTGGTGGCATACCATCTGCTTGATTGAGATCATGATCACGTTCCAGGTTGTCTTGATTGGTGGCAATGGATGGGTCTGAGCTGGACTTTACCAGATTTGGTAAATTGCCTAGCGACAGTGAAGCGGATGGTCCTGGACTCATCTCTAGATCAGACTCGGGCGATGATGCGTACGACAAACGGGACGTTTGCATTGGAAACAGGAAGTCGTCGGACAAGGATTCAACGGGCTGTTTCGATCGATGTGTGTGTGTGATGATGATACGGTTTTGTTAATGGATGGATGAACGCACACAAAAACGGTTATTATCATGTATGTGTGTGTGTGTGTGATGGTAACGCGATGATGAAACATGATCAAGAATGGAGAAAAAAACACAAATTAGATAAATGGAAAACAAAACCAAACAACTTAGTGTATATATACAACAAAAACTTATCAACTATTTAAAAAAGGGGCGGGTAGGGGTGTAAATCGCAAAAAACAACAAGAAGCAACATATATAGCGATTATTCGACTTGAAGTGATAAGCACACGCACAAACACAAATGGGCAGACGGACAATGATGGTTTTAGTGGATTGTGACGATGTGCTGGTTAGGCATGGAAGACAAACTGAGATCCAATTCCTTGGCAGAGGCGTCGTCTTCGTCAGCTTCGTCTAGCTCCAAACCACCGGAACAGCTGCTGAAGTTTATCGACTCAATGGGAATGTCAGTGGTGTAGTAGTACGGCTTTCGACGATCAGCAGCGGGCATCAACATTGTGTCAAATCGGCTGTACCGAATGTTGTTGTTGTAGGTGAGCAGATGTGCACGGTGATCTTCGTCACGCGGCGGCGGCTGCTCGTTCTTTCCGAACGTATTCAGGCTGCCGGTGGAGTTCTTTTTGAATACGGACGAATTGTTGTTGTTGTTGTTGATGTTACGCTTTATTGGCACCATATGGAATTTAGGTGAATCGGCGGGCAACGGAACTGAGTACCGTGCTGTGGCAGACCGAGCTGGCGGTGCTGGCCGCATAGGTGACGGACAACATTGGCACCGCGGAACGGGTAGAATATTCTGGTACAACCCCGATGGGTAGACCGGTTTATGCTGTATATATATACAGAATTATAGTTAAATTCTATATTTTTATAGTCTACTAAACAAAAATCGTGTGATATTTTTTTTTCAATTAAAAAAGATAAATTTATGAGAATCGCAGCATATATAAGATAATTGACACAAGACATAGAAATAAAATACAATTTAAAGATCGTGCACCGATTTAAAGTAACAATAAATTACAAAAAAACGTCGTCTCAAACCTCGACGTCTGAGTCATCGAAAGCGCCGCTGCAGACATTCTTAGGCATATTATAATATACATTATACATACGCTTATGCAGAGACGATCGTCTTTGCCATTTACAGGCGTACATTTTAATTAGTTATTCGGCATCGCAGACAATGTGTCTTTTGTGTTGTGTGTACATTTATGGACTGTATGGTCACTCTTTGTCTTGGGTGGGTATGCATAATTAGATAATTATGTGCTTGTCTAAACGAGCAATCATTTCTATAATTAAATTTAATAATAGTATTCTAGCCAAAGCGAACTTATTTACCTCATCCACAATAACAAACATTCTCTACAACAACAAATGCACAGTTCCCCAGCTAACTATATACGTGATTTAGAACTTACCTTAGTCTCGCTCATCCAAACGGCACCGCTCTGCAGCTGATCGATGCCATCCCGCAGTTTCCGGTACCACGTCTCAACGTCATTCAGAGCAATCGCATTGCTAAAGATGTGCGACCACACACGATCCAATTTCTGACACTGCTCAAACAGCTTCTTCGAACTCTTGTGCGCCGTCTTCGGCACACCCTGTCTGAGTTGCTTGATCATGTGCTTATTGTCTGCCTTCAGGAACATCACAATCGGATAGAACTGTGCATAGTTCAGGCGATCGACGGCATTCGGTGTGATGTCCAGCAGAGCGTGCTTGCCACGATCCATAATGTCACGAATGTTGGACAATCGAACTATGGCACTCTTGGCCGATCCCGATGAGTTACTCTTGTCACTGTCGCCAAGCGGCGTGGTGAACTTGTCCGGGAAGTCTTTTGTGAGACGTTCACGTGCCAAATCCGATACGGGTCCAAACAGTACGACCGGACGCACGAAACCCGGATGCCGTAGAACGACACGCTCGTATGCCGGGAACTTTGAGATTGAGTCCGAGAACACCACATCGTCCCAGTTCTCACGCGACAAACTCTTGGAGCGTCGGTGTGCAGTGGAACGCTTGCGTCGGAAGAAACTCGTACGTGATTCGGAGGCGTTCATCTCTTTCTTGGTGGCATTGAACTGGGCGGTGGCAAGCTCCTCGGCGCGTGACTTGTTTGGAATGACTCCGCGTTGGAGTTCTTGATGACCACGACCGATTCGCAGTACCTGCCACGAGCCAACGACACCATTGTGCAGTGTATCGACCACTCGAAACACGTCGCCGGCCTTAAACGACATCTCCCCCTTGGACGGGTTATCACAGTGGAAATGAGTTTTAATGTGGAACGAGTCACCGCGCTGATTGGCCACCACACTGTCGTACTCGTCCTTGCAGTGTTGCACAATCAAATCGATGCGATCCTGTAGGCTCAACAGGAACAGCACGGCTTCCTCACGTGTTACACCCTGCATGTCCATGTCGTTCACTTTGAGTATCTTATCGCCAGGCGTGAGACCCTGCAATGATGCCGGGCTGCCGGGTTGCACAGCTGTGACAAAAATGCCAGCCTCATTGCCACCGGTCAGACGAATGCCAACGCTGCCCTCCTTCTGGAACGATATGAAACGTGGCTCTGCCGATTGCTTGGATCGCTGCAGTGGATCGTCTTCGTAGAGTTGTCGGCGTGAGCTGTAGAAGTCTTCACCGCGTGGTGGTGGAGGACGTGGTGGCTCATCGATGCCACTGCGACTGCGCACATGTGAGCCACCGCCAGTGGCGCCAGTTCCAGCGGCAGCCGCCGTTTGAGGAGTACTCGGTCGATCGAGTTGCATCAATGACACACCATCCATCAGTGGATTGCGTGATCGTCCACGTGGCGTCAGATTACTCTTATCATCGAGCAGTGTACTGAGTGCCGGTCGTGTCGGTGGCTGTACGTATAGATTTTGGGCAGAGTAGGAACTGCCGCCTGCCAGGAAGGTATCATCGATATTACTGCAGTTCGAGACCTGCGCTGTGTGCGAGTAGACCGGACTTTGCATGCCCGAACTGTTGCCGTTCGTGGCGACATCGCGGAGTACCACAAAGTTTAGGCGCTCCTTGCAGCCGTCTATGATTTTTTTCGCCTCTTTCAGGCTCATCGCATCGTTGGTGTTTGTGTTGTGTATGCGTGACACGATGTCACCTTCTTGGAGTGTGTACCCGTTCAGCGCCAGCTGGTCGCGGGCCTTTGACGATATTTCCTGTGGAATTAATTTTGTTATTTATTTAATTTAAACAAGAAATTTAGCTTATATGATTTTGAAATTATCGTCTTTTGAGATTAACAAATTCTGATTTGAGAAAATATGTTTTTTTAGATTATAAGCGGAATTTAAGACTAGTCTTTTTTAAAGTATACCGCGTACTCGATTTTAGGAAACTTTTGTCCTAAATGACTATTTTAGTTAAATGAGCGATTTTTCCGAAAGGCCAATAAATGTATATTATTTAAAAAGGGAGAAATATATTTACAATATTAAAAACGCACTTTTAAAATGTTTTTTTGAGGGAAGTTTGTTTACAGTGGTGTTGATAACAAAGATAGAAATCCCACATGTGGGAAATTAAAAAGTTGAGAACTTTTACTCCTGTCGTTTTCTAATCTATTTTTTTTGTGTTCGGATTTTTATTATTTAAAATGGGTCTATTAACTTTATACTATTTTTACTCAAAGGCGTTACTACATCCATTAACATTTTTTAAGTTTGCACTAAAGGGAACATTTTGCTAAACAACTTTTTCGTACAATCGATAATTGAACATTTGTCTAAACTGATTTTTATTTTAATAGTAAATCCTACCTTAATAAACAGCTTGCATCCCAGCACAACGCCAAAGTCTTCTTTCTTGCTGTTCTTGGTTAGCACCAGTTTGATGGTCTGCTGTGACGGTGTGCCGGCTCCACCCAGACCCGTCGAGCTGACCAGACTATGTGAATGCTGGTGCGAGTGATTCAGATTCGGCGATGCGATCATGTTCAGGTTGGGCACACGCCGTTTGACAACGAGCAGCACGGTGTTGCCACTGTCGCGCAGCACCTGCACGGCAGTCGCGTACTCGACATTCTCCAGTGAGACACCGTTCACGGATATAATGCGATCGTTTACTCTTTGAAATGAAGAAAAGTGTTATTAGTTTTAATTCTATAGTTGTAACAAAAATAAATAGACTTACTGTAACCGATCCTCAGCTGGACCGCCCTTCAGGACATCGCTGACAGCTATCGAAGGATCACCGTTTGCAAAGTGTGGATTGTCACGGCCACCAGAGACCGCAATGCCGAATCCGTAGCCCGGCACTCGAGTCACGGACACCGTATGGTATTCCCATGATGTTCGATCGACCTATAACACAGAAAATAGAGGGAACAAAATTAAATTATGGTAAATTGGAACTAAACGTGGGGATTGCGTATATATATACAATATATACAAACAAACTTAAAAGCTATTTAGATTGAATTGAATTGAATATAGCTCAGAATTTGTCATGTGCGTTTATATTATATGTTTCAAACGATTCTGGGAACTGATAACGATGTTTTTAGAATGCGCTGACGAGGTAAACCGCATCGCACATCTCACAATTTAATTTATGTTTCGTTATCAGTAAACACAAGAGTATACAAAACATAAAATAACACGCATTGCGATATTTACAATATATAGTTTTGTTTTCTATGAAATTATATAAAAACTTGTGCGTGGGCTGCAACAAAACAAGTTCCTTTGAAACTGAGAGTTTATCAATGAATAACCAAAGATCATTAGCCGCGAGGCTATACGCACGACGGGCACACACGCATAAACACAAAATATTTACATATATATATATATATATACATACGCAATATAAATATAGTGTATATATTATATGAAAGTGTGCATCTAAATTTAAACACCACGACACAAGAATGACGACTAAATATTTCACCATTCTGTGTAACTTGAGTCAAGCGACACAGAAACTTAAAAGAAACTATAGACAACTAAAGGAAACTTCGTCTGAAGCAGCACAAGATGCAGCCATCAGAGAGAAGCACCGCATCAGCTGCAATGCGAGCAGCATTCAAATTACCGATGCAATATTGTTGGGAACGGTGTTGTACAGTCGCATTCTAGACGACGAATGCAGTCTCAATCGGAATTTGAGCTAGTTCCAGCCGCCGGAGAGTACATTCCTGATAACCACAGTAAGTATTTATGTAGACGCGATGTTCACACTAAGGATTTCCTATCTTTGAGAGAGACTTAATGGTCAAATATGCTTCCGTCGAAGTTCACTGATGGTTCGCACTATAAAATGTAGTAGTCACTTTTATAACGATTCCAAAGAAACAATGAAGATAACAAATATGAAAGACGCGAGTGCGGCGGGCGATTCTACGCGACGGTTCGCCTTCGTCTGTCGTGTGTTGACTGAATACATTTCTTCAAAGTTCAAAGCAGATTTTTTTTGTGTATGTATGTTCTCTGAGTTCTGTGTGTCTGAGACGCATGTGTATGATCGCATGTGTGTGTGTGTGTGTTTTTGAATGCATAATATCATGGTGCTCGAATGGATGTGTTTGTGTGGTGGTTATAGGTTCTTATTTGTTTATTTTTCGTTCTCCATGCGACGATGCCTCTGTGTGTATGCGTTGTCGTCGTTTCACACATGGAAATGGTCTGGTAAATGGTAATGTTAATGTATGAGTGCCGCAAAGCCGTAAATATAGGGAAGTTATAGTTTAGTGTTTGATGTTTCACGTGTGTGAGTGCTCTGTGTGTATAAGAGCATATGTGTAGATGTATACTTGTATATACGTATATGTGAATTAAATAGTATAATTTAGTGTATAGGGGACGATATTTCAGTCGGATGTAAGCTTTGGCAACAGAGTTTGTTTTTGCCAACGTTTCGATGATTTCATTGTATAGTTTCTGGTGCGCAATGTAGTGAATTAAAATCCAAAGATGTATTTAATACATTTATTTATTAACTGCGAACGTTATTTCGATTTTAGTTGTCTGAGAGCAATTTTTTTTGACTAAATCCAAAGATTTATTTAATACATTTTTTTGTTATTTAAAAGAAACGATTTCAATAAATAAAAAAAAGTCTCATGGCTGATGCGGTCTTTTGGTCGAAACACGATAAGAACACCACTGATTCGTGGTTAGAATAAAATATAATATACAGGGTGAGTCCGATATGAGTGCATTAATTTCAAGTGGGAGGGGGGAAATCATATGACTAACCAGAAAATAGAATTATAACCAGTGAAATATTTATATTTGATGATGACTAAATTTGTATAACATTTTTGCCAAGCATTTATACTACGCTTTTTTATTTCGCGAACTGAATAGAGTTGAATGTATAAATTGATTACTTAAACAAAAAAAGGAGAAAAAAAATGTTTATATCGTCGGTCTCAAATCAGAGGTCTACAACCAGCAAATGAAGCTAAATCATTAGCTTTATCTATTATAAAAGCTGTGTAATCAAATTTTCTAGATAAAAATTATTATATATTATTCTAGATACAAATTTTGATACAATATTATTGTAAACAAATTCTTTGTTTATATTTTTTGACCTTTTTTGTTCTTGTCTTCTCTTCTGTTGACAAAAAAATTAAGGTCGGGAAACGCTAGGACCCATGTTATAGGCCTTTCAAGCCCTAAATTTACCCAGCATTATTAATGGTATAATATTAACTACTAAATTATTATCCTAACCATTTTGATGGTTTTCTAGAATTTTCTGCAGGGTTAAAACGACCAATCTCATTTTTTTTTTATTTATTTTATTTTTCGATTTATGTTTTTGTTTTTATTTAAAAAAAAAGTTAGCTGACAATAATTTAAATTTCAAGAGCACAGATTAATAAACTGAACGATAAGTAATTATTGCACAACATTGATTTTAATGTATATACTATACTACTTGCATATTTCCCAGTCTCCTTTCATCAGTATATAATGGAAACCTTATCGCAGCCCTCTTGTAGAAATATATAATATAAATGGACAAAATTCCCTCCTTCCTATATTCATCGTACAAAAGAGACCTAAATTACAATTATTTATTTATATAATGGCAATTTAGCTACATACAGTATATAATTCAAAAAAGGAAATGTCTTGGGAAATGTGAAATCACATAGTCTTTCAGTCGAATAACACGCACCAATTATCAATATGTCACTTAGATTCGGGAAAAAGCAAAAAAAGCAGGAGTATAGATATACATACGGCAAATACATAGAGTAGAATAGAGAAGTATATATAAATGTTTCATGTACGAATTAGGGTGAAGAATCCGAATCGACACAGCATACCGAAAATAGCTATTATTTAAAAGCTTTAATTCTGTCTAATTATTTTTCTAAATTTTTCTATTGTACATTATAATGCAACAAAAAAAACACCAATTTCCTTTGGTTTGAAAGAGAAATAAAGCTTTATTCTGTATTTATTTTACCACCACCTCTTTCTTGTAACATACCTTAAAATATTAATTTGTAATTCATTTTTTTTCTTGGTGTTTTTGATTACTTTTATATTTATATACAACATTTAACCAATTTCCAATTTCTTATACTAATAGTATGAATCAGTGATAAATTTAACTTCTAAAAAATAATTATTTTAACAAAACAAAAAAAACGGTTTTTGAATAAAAAATTCCAAATCCTTTTTTTACTACTTTTTACTTTAAAAATGGCATTTAATCCCTAAAAAACAACGCTTTATTTATTTAAATATAGTGACTATACTCAAAACCAACCCAGTTACTAGGAATTTAAATATAGTGACTATACTCAAAACCAACCCAGTTACTAGGAATTTAAGTTTGAGACAAAAATGGATATACAAATAAAAAATAGTATAATTTCAATAAAAGTCTGAATGTATTTTTATGTATCCTATTCAGTTGTCTCCACTGACGCTGCCAAAAGTAGCAACACATGCAACTGCAACTGTGTTTTTTGTTAACATTTCGCAGTTGTCAACTGAGACTTTGGCAACTGCTATTGCCAAAGTCACAGTTCAGCGCTCTCTTTTTGGCTGCTCCACAAAAATCGCCAAATGGCTTTAGACTACTATTAAATTATTTTTACTTTATAGCTATTTGTAAGTAATAAGAAATGCCCACCTCAACTTTTTTGTTTGGTCAGAAAGTTATTTTACATGATGTCGCAAACCTAATGCAAAGAAATATCACAAATCATACTATTTCCGATTTGTACTCGGTAGGATTTGGATGAAATTTCGTTTAAAGAGTCTTGAAGAGGAACACTTCTCAAAAAATATGACTTCTATCATAAATTTTAAAAGCAGGCTTTTTTACATATGGCTGGTAAGAATAGAATACAACTTAATTTTAAAAGTCTTGAGGAGGTGGAGGAGGAGAACCATTCCTAACAATATAGGACTACATCCCTAAATATTTTCATCAGCTTTTTGGCCATTCGTTTTAAGGGTCTTTAGAAGCAACCTTTAAAAGGTTGCTTTAAAAAAAAGATCAAAAATGTGTTTGTGATAGGAGGCAATATATTTTTAAAAAGGATCCTCCTCAAGACCTTAAAATGAAGTTTGGCCAATCACAAGTTAATCAAAAATCTGTGAATTGACAGGTTGCGATTCGTATCAAAACCGATTAAATGGGTGATTATGATTACATGAACTGTCGTTAACTGAGACCAACTGTCGGAAGTAACAGTCCGTGGTAATCGTAGCTTAGCCAAACATTTAAAAAAACGACGGTTGGAGCCTATGGTCGGCCGACTCTGACCCCTGGTTTGGGTACGCTCAAACTTGGTAAACCAGTGAATAAAGTTGTAAGTCCTTCAAACTTTAATCTCAATTTATTCAAAACAAATGTTTAAAATAATTAGAACCAGTTAAAACTATTAGAATCAGCGATCCACCCTATAATATTTTTTTATAATAATGTATATAATAGCAAGAACTCAATGTATTATCTCTAACAGCACATGGATCGTCTATATACTCTAAAGTACTTTACACTAGACATAAGTATTAAACATTGCACATAAGATATGTCATACGTATACAAATAAAGTGTATATGTTCTATGAAAACCCAATTTGGTACTTGAAGTCAACGTATGTAGTACGTTAGTTTACAAACACACACATGCACTTTGATACCGTTTCTCATATGCACTATAGAATATATATGTATACAAACATATATAAAATTTATATACGTGATTTGTGATATATGTTTTTTTTTGTGTGCATGTGAAAAAGAAGTGCAAGTGGCATTAAAGACTTCTATATACCATATATATCCAAAGCCAGACTTACAAAATATATATAGATTGTGCATTTGTGTGCCAAGTGATACAGCGAGTGATGGTTGTGTTTGTGTGAGTGGTGAGAGGACGAGGTCGAACCACGGAGGCGCGGATTTGCTGAAACTAAGACGTCTCGACGCCAATATCTTGGCGTTCTTATGCGCGCCCGCTTTTAAGCTGCATTCAAACACATATTACACGGTCATGTGTTGTACATAATATATAGAATAGATTATACATTTATTCTTCGTTGTAACCAAATGCAACATACATATATTACATATATAGAGTAAATACACCACGTTACAATTGTACATAGAACATTACATGCAGTTCAGGAGACACTTGAAGCCAATGTGCATTTGATGCATTTGTATATATACATACCACTTGGAATAGGTCTGCTATTTCAGTGTAATAAGAGGTTATGCGGTCTTGGAAATTATACTATATATTATACGTATACCACATTTGATAGCTTGTAATAACATGTTCTTGCACAAGACCTTGCAACAATATAAGAGTTATCTGTGCCACGCAGCTAAGAAGTAACTATGGTATTTGTAAATGTTGTGATTGTGAGTATTACAAGTCAAGTCGACATGCCACTTGAAATTTATGTGTATCGACAACTTTCACATCAGCAATTTATTTATACTACCATTTAAATTTAAATGAAGTTTCGATTAGATATATTTATGGAATAGTCTTGAAAAGTGAATTTACTGGTTTTCTGCATAAGCTGGTGAATACAAACAATCTGAAATGCTAATCTTCGATTTATTTTAGGCTTTTTAAATAGTAACAATAAAGTATGCGTGAAAAAAAATTGTACCAAAAATTAAAAAAAATAAAAACAATATTGTCCCTAAAAAAGTCCTTAAAATAAATAATGAATGTCTTCAAAATATTTTTTCTGTACTTAAATAAATACAAAATTACCATAAAAATCACATAACATTTTCTTAGTTACTACATTTTTTACATAAGCATTTTTTTATATTTTGGGCACAATATGTGTTACGATTTATTATAACCTCTTGTTCAATTTTTCGTGCAACGTAAATTCGGTAAATTTGATACGGTCATTTCAAGACGTTTTTTCTAGAAGCCACTATTGAAGCTCTATTTTGCTATTTATCAAAAAGTAGTATATAGATGTATTATGATCCTTTCGTAATGATAAATTGGTTGAAAAAGAACTAGAAATATTAAATATAAAGATAATATAACTTATCATAAAACTCTACACATTGGAATTTGAAAAAACCAAACTTTGAGTTTTAAATAACCACTAAACTTGTATCGTTAAAATTATGTTTTTATGTCAAAAATAGAGCTAAAAAGAGCTAAAAATCTTTTCAAACCATTTGCGTATTGTTTGCGTTTCGCAAGTTTTTTTTTTAGATAAAACAACAAATTAATAATTAATAATAATATAATAATAATAATAATATAATAATTAATAGTTTACTTGAATATTCGCCTACGATCGAACGCAGTAGATAATTTTTAGCACCACTTTCGAAATGGCTAAAGCAGACCGTGTAGTTTATAGAAAAGTTAACTTAAGTAGCCTCTCCCAAAAAAATAGAGGAGATGGACTTTTGAGGCAAAGACAAATGCGGCACGGCTATTTTGCCAAATGCGGCACAGTATATTTGTGGCATAGGACAAATGCGGTAATTAAAAAAAAAGAAAGTGACAAATTCGGCACATGACAAATGAGTCACGGACAAATGGGGCAGGGCTATTTTGCCAGATGAGACAAATGGTATTTGCGCTGTAGGACAAATGAGGCTATTCTAAAAATGACAAAACGACAAATGCAGCACATGAAAAATTCGGCACGGACAAATGCGGATTTTTTATTTCATGTACATCGCATAAAATTACTATATAAAAAAGTGCCGCATTTGCCGGACAATTGCAGCACTTTTATTTAATGTGCATCGCATCCAAAGTACTATACGAAATAAAGGGAGAATGTCTATATGTTACTGATGTGTAATGCAATTGCACTATATGTCAGCACATTTTTTTTAACCATATTTTAACGCACTTTGCATAACCAAAATCTTTAAGAATTGAGCGGCAATACAAATGAATGTTGAATCTTAGACATTATTCTGCTGTTCGATTTTTGTTGTTTGAGTAAAAACGGGGCGAATCGCCAAAAGAAAAGCGCGCGGTAGTGCGCTAAATAAAAAAATATATTTATTGAAAGCAAAGTAGTGGATTGCTTGTTTTTGCATGCAAAAAATATACAAATGACTAGCAAAGACCAAGAATTTCATTAAACTTAGAGTTTATTTAGTGCGGTAATTGTCTAATTTGTTCGGACAAATGTGGCACTTTTTAATATAGAAATTTGCACGCAATGCCCACAAAATAAAAGTACCGCATTTGTCCGGACAAATGAGGCACATTTTTGTATAGGAATTAAAATGCGATGTACATAAAATAAAAAACCGCAATTGTCCTGAGAATGTGCTGCATTTGTCATGTGACTCATTTTCCAAATGGCTTCGCCTCATTTGTCATGTTCCTGAAATAAAAGTGCCGCAAATGTTTAAAATGTTTGCCTCATTTGTCATGTGCCGCATCTGTCTTAGCCCCATTTGTTTTTGTCGCTAATGTCTTTGCTGCATTTGTCTTTGCCTCAAAAGTCACACTACCAAAAAATAGGGATGTAATGGAGGATGCCTTTATTACAAAATTAATGAAGATAAAGGTTTAAAGTTTAAAAGCGACAAAAATAGAGATATAGTTGCCATTATTACAAAATTAAAGAAGAAACTGGATTTAAGTAAAAAAACGCCCTTTTTAATGATTTTTATAGAAATATATGCTTAAAAAGTAAGGAAAATCACAAAACTTCAAAGTATAGAATCCCACTTATTTCCATGTCCATTTACTAATAATCGCCAGGAAAAATCCAGCAAAATTATAGTGTCAAATATTTAAACTCCAATTTACTACAGCTACTCTTTTGTTGCCAATATAAAGAAAGGTTGCCATCCTTGATTGAGGGTGACCGAGTTCAACCGACAACGTCTTAAAAAATATGCTCATCACAAATATCTCAAAAAATATTTATTATTTAAAAATAAAATAAAACCATTTTTTTTAATTATTTTAAGTGTTTTGCCATTTAAAATAATTTAAAAAAAACTTTTTTCTCCACTAAGATCTTTAAACTAAATATAATTTACCTATACCCAATTTTTTAAAAGTACATTATCCAAAATTAGAAATCAATTAATCTTTACAAATAAAATATACACCTATCACATTATCTCGATTACAATAACGATCGATCATAGTCTGGGTATATTGATAGATCTATATGTTATAATATAATTATCGAAATCCGGATAAAAAATCTATACTAAATATTACACACACACATGGAGACTGTGTCAATTATATTTCATTACACTAGTGCTGCTGTTGTTGTTGTTGTTTGTCCAAGTCAGTGGGTTGACCCGTTACGCATGCACATGTATACTCTATTATATTATATGTAATATAATACCCTATCTAATCTTCACGCAGTGTATAGCATATTTAGGTTAAAAATATATCTACAAACAATCATTAAATATATATAAGAAAGTGAATAGCGCATTCTATAGTATATAATTTAAGAGTAGTTTTAAATGTCGAGAGAAAACTTTCATCTCATCCTTAGGCAACACGCAGCATGGTATATAATATAAGCAAATTGCACTTAGAGCAACGCCATGTGCAATTTAATGACATAATATTACGCGCATATATAGCCATATGTATGTATCTATTTATAATAAGTAAATTGGATATATGGCGTGTATATATATGCGCATATATATATATATGAGTTTAACTGCATATATGCGCGTATGTCATCATATTAAAATCTGTAATGAGCTTTTTCATGAAGCGTGTGCAAATTTGCGAATCTGCAATTATGTAATTCTGATTGATATTGATGCATAATTATTTTGTAATATTGTATGGACAAAGTATGGATATAGCATGTATATAGTATATATTTATATATATATATATTATATTTATAATGCATTTAATTGCATATTTTGATGTACGAATGTTTTATCCTGTATTATAATAAATATATTGCACGCTGTTCAAATTTAAATCGATGAATTTAAATACAGGATTTCCCGAAAGTAAACTTTTTAATTAAATAAACCCTTCTTTTTATTTAGCGTTCGGAAATTATATTTAGATTATTAACTCAAACAGACAAATAACAAAAATGTTTGTCTTATATTTTTTTCATAGTTTTACAAAAGATTTAATGCCGCAATTTTTAATCCAAAAATTTGGTGTCCTAAATTTAGTGTCCACAAGTTTTTTTTTTTTGAAGTTTAATTTTGATGATTTTCAAATAACATAAAATTATTTATAATTTAATTGCGTTCCTGGACTGCAGCCGATAATTTAGTGCGAGTACAATTTGGTGTCAATTAGAATTTTCCTATCGAAACAGACACAAAGCTCATTGTATATAAACATATGCGTTTTGTCCGTTTAAAACTCATGGACCGTATTTGAGTGGAACTTTTATCTAAAAAAATAAAATAAATGTTATAGTTTTTAAATTTTTAATTTTTGTTTAGTTTCCCAAATCAGTTCTGCCAAAAAATTGTACTCGTACATGAGAGAAATATTGTCAGTGATACCAAAATTTCCATTGATCATTTTAACAGTCAGTGTCTCCGATCGCTAGGGACTATCTCGTTTAGCATACATTTACGTGTCTATTAAAATATTCCTTCGATAAAGTAGATATTAGTATCGTACGTCTAGTCGTCTACACTGCATACATACGAATTATATATATATATATATATATATATATATACTCGTATTTATCATTATACCGTATTCCTACATTTACCTCTATGCTCTATCCGTCTAACCTATATATAACACATCTTAGCCATGCTCGAACTCATCGTCTTATCCAACATAAAATCATAATAAAAAAATCAACAGCAAATTAGCTGCTTTTGCATATTATTTTATGCGTGCCGTAAGCCTGCACTCATAATTACATCTTAAGTAGTAAACGTTATATATATATATATATATATATATATGCAAAATGCATATACTCATATACTCACACCTTGACGTAGCATAAAGGCGTTATCTCGTTGTGAGCAGAGTGCAGACCTATGCAAAAATCATAAACATAAATTATGTTGTATATATATGTATTATATATTATATTATGATTTTAGCATATGCATATTATGCATACATTGAATCTCTGCGTTTGTATGAGCGCGTAATTTCAAAGGTGACGTCATTAAATGCGCTCGCCAGGAATGCAGCACAACGGCTATGTTGCTGTTGTTTTGTTGTTGGTGTTGTTGTTTTATTTTATGGCTTATGTTGTATGAAAGAAAAGGAGAATTACAAGGCGTCGATTCATTTTATACGCCAGCCGCACGTCGCTCGCAACCGCATATGCACAATATGATTTTAAGCTCAAAAATGCATGTGTGTGTGTGTCAGAGATCGCGCGCTTGCGCGCAAAGGAATTTCAGGTGTACGTGCGCGCACACCTTTTGTGAATGCATCGAAAATACACGCGCAGACAATTTGCAATCGGTTTTACTTATATGTGATTTTTTTGAAATATTTATTTTATTCAATAATATATATGTGTTTTGCTTAAGAAAACGCAAAAAACATATTTAAAAACAATTTGTGTTGGATTTTTTATTATTGAATGAATTATTGTCTGTAAATCTAATTTATTTTTTGATTCAGTTTTTTTAAAGTCCAAATTTTAATACCGAGATAAAAAATGTATCACAGATGACGAATAATCCTTAAAATGGATATTTTGAAGGAATTTTAAAATGTGTACAAAAAAAAACAATATTCATACAAAAAAATATGCATATAATAAATAATAAATGTCACAAAAAAACATTTTTGTGCCCAAAAATGTTTTTCGAACTGCGTCTCATGTATTTGCCATTTATGATTTAAAAATATATTTCAATACAAACATTTAAACATACACCCGTTTTTCTCGAGCCCTGAGATAGATGTTAACCTGAATAAAGCGTTAAAAATATGGAGTACTATAAACGTCTGAAGGTACGACAAATATTTCATTGTTTCTGTCAAATATTGTTAAAATTTGCATAATTGTGACTCGTCGTATTTCAGCACATTTTTAATTTTCCTTTTTTGGTACTAATAAAAAGCGCCTAAAATAGTTATAGAAATTATTAAAATACTGGCTAAAAGTATATGGGGATTATTTTTGAATAAAACAAGCTAATAAAAAAGGCAAATATTATTAAATATTAAATTTTATTAAGTATTGACATATGTTAATACTTATTACTAGACATAATCTCAGGACCACTGTAAATGAGTGGTGGTTGTTGGAAGGTCGTGATTTTATTTGAAATGTCTTGTATGTAATTTAGTTGCAAACAAAAACAATAGTGTTCATTTAATTACCTTCCACGATTTGGCACCGACTCTTAAATATTCGCGGAAATCATAATTTTGGCCAATATTGAACTATAAAATTAACTATGTACGTATGTAATTTTGCGTTTTTATATTTCAATTTGTATTTTGTCCCGTTATTTTCTTTATTTTTCGGTTTTTCCGTTATCGCAAACTTAATGACATAAAAATAATAAAGGAGAAAAAAATTAAATGATGCCTCATAATATTCAACAAAGGCCGAAATGATGGTTTCCGCGGATATTTAAAGGAGCGGTGCTAAACCGCGGAAGTTAATAAAAAAATACCGGTGTTACTCGATTGGCCGAAATCCAATTGGTCGAGTTTTGATTGGCCGAATGATACGATTTGTCGAATAACGATTGGCCGAATGACGATTGGTCAAATCGATTTTTTAATGGTTTTCCTTTAAATTCGGCCAATTGTGATTCGGCGAATTGTATCAGTAGGCCAATCGTATCATTCGGCCAATCATATCATTCGGCCAAACGTGATTCGGCCAATCGAAATTTGACCACTACAAATATATTTTTTCCTATTTTGCCACTGAATTATATACAGGATACTGTGAATTATTGTCAGGATTTTCACTGACTTTAATACACTCGAGATTAAGTCACAAGCCAATTTATCGTCAAATTCTTTAAAACTTATATATATATAAGTACAACTCCTACACTGAGAGACTAGGACTACCATTAAATGGTCGTTTTCAACACATTCTGCAAAAATGGTTAG
>JAAAKO020022522.1:0-14772 GCA_010015015.2 Bolitophila cinerea | reverse complement strand
CCAATTTTCCGCCCATTATTTGCCGGTACATAATTTTTTCCTCACAATTTACTGCCCTACAATCTGCCACCTACAATTTTCCGACCAAAATTTTTCACCCCTAATTTTCCGCCCCAAAATTTGCCACTCCATAATTTTCCGCCCCACAGTTTGCTGTATTTAGAGAACTTGACGAAGGGGCTCCGTTGTCAAGCGTCAAGCGTATCTTTAAACCATCCAAAATATATAAATATGTTTTTTTTAACAGAACTTGGTCAAGCGTATTACTTTTTTTAAAAGGACAAATATCAGAATACAAAGTCCACAGTATACATTATATTTAAAAGCTCCCAATTTTTTTTATCAAAACATGTTTTTTAGGGTTTTATATTTCCAAATTTAAAGGAAGCATTTAAAAACATGAAGTCCACCAAAAAGTACTGTTATTTGCCAAGTCCTGTTTTCTGTCAGGCAGTAAATTGTAAGCGGTAAATTGTTGCCGGCAAAATGTAAGGCGTCAAAATGTGGGGCGTCAAATTGTGGGGTGGCAAATTATGGGGCGGCAAATTGTAAGCGGCAAATTGTGGGGTGTAAAATCTTGGGCGGTAATGTGTTGTCGGAAATTTTATGTCCGCAATTTTTTATCGGCAAATTTTTGTAGGAAAATGGTTATCTGCAAATTCTGGGGAGGAAAATTGTGGAGCGGCAAATTGTGGGGCGGCAAATTGCAGGGCGGCAAATTATCAAAAAATCTAGAAAAACAGTTAAAAGTTTTGAATATATTATTCATCGGTTCTGCTTGCCCATGCGAAGTGATTTGCCATATACCTTGTTTTAAATCAGTTCCGTCTAGGTGGATCAAACCTGGCCCAACTTTTATATCATAAATAAAAATATATATTTCAAAAGTGAGTTCTGTAGACGGGGAGCATTTTCACATTTGCCACCTTTTCCCCTTCAAATATTTTTTTCGACATTCTATTGACATTCTTTGACTATAACCACCAATAAATTTAGTTGAACTCAGTTAAAACGTTATTTCAAAATTTAGTTCGTGGCCAACTTTACGTTTTCCTCAAATAGAAAAAGCGTTTCTTGCATCATTTGACTGGCCTTTTTTGACCACAAAACACTTAGATTGACCAGCCTCCGATAATAATATTAAATAAAAGGCCTATGTTCCAACTTCCCGTTTGCATCTCTTTTTTTGCGACATCCGATCGGCAACATTTGACCGAAAATGACCATCAAATAATTTTTATTGACCACATTCGGTTTACAAGTTAATCCATAAGAAAGCCTAGGGGCCAACTTCACGTTTTATTTTAATTTGGGAACTCAAAACTCAATCAGAAAGGTCTTTTTAACCGAGGGTAGTCAATCAAAAGTATAAATGGTGATTTGTGGTCAAAAAATAGTTGAAGTTAATTTTTGGTATTCAAAGTAGATAAATCTAGTTTTTTAAATAATTTTTAAATATATTTAAAAAAAAAAAAAACATTTGAAATGATAATTTTAATTCTGAAACAACCATTTTAAAATTATATATATCTGCCTTCTCCTTTATTCAAAAATCATAAAACTTAAACCAAACCATTACAATAATTGTAAAACTTCTTCGTACATATGAAAACCTAATTAAGCCAAAGTTACAAAACATCAATTTTGCATCGTCCACAATTCGATTTCTGTGCAAAAGTAATTACTACTGAAAATGGAAAATGTACTCGTACATTTTGCATGTAACTAAATCGATACTTTTCAAAAAAAGCTCATACGCAAGTTTGAAGTAATGGAATCGAAAATGCAGCCGGTTTTCAGAAGTGTAATTATATGGCTTTCCAGAAACTCTGTGGCTGACGCTTTGATTGGATTTGGTGAATTTGCGGCACGCATACAGAGATACACTTTGTGGTTTCTGACTGCTGCTCGGAAAATCCATTAAAATTAAAGCTCAAACTATATATACTCATACTCAATGTATATATATCATTATATTTACTTATGTATAGTACAATATACGACTCCCGAGTATGCATCAAATACCCACAGGTATAAAAGCTCATAAACAAAATCCTTGATGCGGGACTCCCAAATGAAAGCGTTTGAATTTTGTGTGTTTATGTGTTGTGCGTGCTCTCCGTATAAATCATTCCCTTGTTTGTGTGCAGCCGCCTAAGAGGGTAGCAGTAGACACACCGCAAACAAAACCCTGCGCCTCCGGCAGCCGGTCGGCCGTCCGGCTTTTCCGAAGCGCGATGAAAAAACACAATACGCACGCACGCACACCATATTCGAACCGAAAAACCCGTTTCAACCAAATAATACACATAAAACACACACACACACACACACGGACGGCCCATTAATCTAAGGGCACGTCACCGATTTTTTTTATTTTATTATTATTACTATTATTTCCAGACAGCATTTTTCTTCATATTTCGTTCGTAATTCAATTTGTATATACACAAAAATACCGGAGGAACAAAGAAATAGCAACAACAACAAAAACACACACACACACACCGTTTGAACAAATTTATGGCAATTGTCTGTCAAATTAGAGAGAGTACCGAATGCCAAAGCATCGCGGACCCTTTCTTTCCGTCTCGATTGGAATTCACTTCTGAACCTTTTGCCGGTAAGCTGCGCTCGGTGTTCGGTTGTTCCCATGTTCTGGACGTGCGTCCAGACACGACCGACGACGTGCCTTTTTGGTTTGGAAGGGAAAATATTGAAAGATCAAAGGCGGTATAGAGTAAATTTAATATTTTTAATTTGAATGGTTATTAATTGGGAGCGCTTTACTCATATAATATACAGAATATTAAGAAGTACAAATATAAATTTATAAAAGCCACCAACCCACCGACTGATTCTGGGATGCTTTTATAACATCATATTTTGCGGCTTTATTTATTTTTAATTAAATCAATAATTATCAAGAAATTTATTGATATTTATTAATATATTTATTTATGATTTCAAAGCAATTAAATTTTTTTATATTACATTATATTTGATAAGTAATATATATTTTTTAATATTTAATATTTAATTTAAAAATAATATGTAATTATATATGTATTAACTAAATAAATTCAATAGATTAACCTTTCATGAGTTGAAATTAATTTTTTTTGGGAAATCCCAGGAAATATTAATTGTGCAATTTTTTAAATTTTTTTTAATTCGAGGGTTTTCACAAGATTCTTCTGGATTTTCTTCAAAAAAATTAAATTATTATTAACAAAATTATGCGGTAAAAACCAGTGAAACCGCTAAAAAATGCAGTGAAAATTTCAGGAAAAACCCAGGAAAAACCCAGGAAAAGCCCAGAAAAAACCTGGGAAATCCCGGCAAATAATTTAAAATTATTATTATAATTTTGAATTTTGTGTTTTTTACTACAAAGAAATTTTGATAAATTTTGCAAGATTTCCACAGGATTTTTCGTGGATTTCCCGGAATATCCCTAGAATTTTTCCGGCATTTTCCCTCATTCCACGTGTTTAACCGGTGATTTTAAAGGTATTTTCACGGAATTTCTGCGGGATTTACACAAGATTTTCACGAGATTTCCCTGGGATATTTATATTTATATCCATTAATTTTTAAACTTAATTCAAACAAAAATAAAAATTATGCGGCGAAAGAATCCAGAGAAAAATGCAGGAAAATCCCATTAAAAACTCATGAAAATCCTAGTAAAATTCCTGGAAAATCATGGCAAATAATTTAAAATTATGCTGCAGTATTTTTTTTGAATTTTGTGTTTTTCGTTACCTAAAGTAAAAAAATTATCGTTCTCTTATTTTATATAATAAATAATCCTTAAATTTAAAATCTACCACAAAAAATATTTCGCTTAAAAAATCAAAATCGTGCTCTATAATATTTGAATGTGCTGTATCTTTTGATAAATAAGGTAATGCAGGTAAATTAGACATTTTAAAGACAAACCTTTTACGCCATTCTTAATTTTTAACTTTATAAGCTTTTGAAGGTGTATTATAATATATTTTTTTATCAAGAACATTCATTTATGCATTTATGGAAGAGAATTGTTTTGAAATAATAAGCTGACATGAATGAATTGATCTACTAAAATTTTTCAATTTACATTTTTTTTTCTAGAGTACATTTTTATAAATGTAATGTTTTTTTAAAGGACGCATAGTTTTGATATATTTTGCGCTTAAGTAGCGAATTATGAGGCACAAAAAAGAATAAAATATCGAAATTAAAAAGAACGATTATTCAAATATTTTTTTTTATCTATCAAAAAATCGACCATCCCTAATTGCCGGCACTCTGTATACACATAATTTACATGTGGCACATGTGACGGGGCGCGTGTAGTGTCGCGGAAGGTTGTGACCCACCTAGACCTAACCATCAAGCGAGGCTCGCCTTTAAAGCATTTCCACCATATGAATACACTATACACAAACACAAACACACACAAAAACACTAAAAACAGCACGACAAACCAACCAGTCGCCATTGCCATTAATCTGAAACATTTGTATTCTTGGGTGATCGCCAAAATGCCGCAGTGCCACAAAACAAACCCACAGACAAAATATTAAATCGGTTACGTAGATAATATCTGCACAATAAATAATATGCTCCGTGTGTAATCGCCGGCAGGATTCAATTAAATAATAAATCCATCAGCTAAAATTTCTACTATATTGAAATTCATAGTGCAAAAAATAGTTAATCTATAAATCGTTTTTGCGTTTCTCTCTCTATTTTATATAATGCACTCGCGTATGCCTGACAATAACTAGAACAGTACAAACAATTGCTGCAGGGCAGTCATAAAGTTTTAAATATATATTATATATATGTATATATATATATAAGGGAAGCCGTGAGCGAAAAAAGTTCAAAAGATTTCTTTGGAAGTTGAGGACTGGACCGTTGCGCTAGTTTGCAGAACTCTTCACTCAGCTGTCGCGTTCAACAAAAGAAAAGGAATTACAATGAACCAAAATATAAAAACGACAGTTTTTGTGCCTAAGATTTATACTTTGTTTAAAATATTATACTTTATACTACAATATTTTATACGATGTGAGAAGGATAAAGCTTTCGCATATTGAAAGAGATTGAAGTGTGGATGTAGTGGCAGTCCGGAGAGTGCCCAAGAAGACTATGTCAATAAACTCTGCGTGTGAGCGCACAAAAGACATACGCGCAGGACAAAGGTTTACTCAGGAGTATTACTTTCTGGCTGAACGTTTCACACACACTCTCACACACACACACACTCACACACACAGACACAGACACAATGTAAATGCAAGGATGGAGCTTCTCCTTAATTTGAGATAGTGCTTGACCAGCGACTTTTAATGTCAACGATTTCTATGTGATCTGGGGCAACATATACATTTCATATTTATGAGCTTTTTTATGATATGTTCTACGACACAGATTACTACATAAAAAAGATGTTCAGAAAAAAGCTTTTATTTTTTTTATCTGTCGCAATTTAATTATATAAATATGATGTACTCCAAAAATGAGCTGTATATGCATTTTTTTGGTGTTATTTTGGATCTGGCTTTAAAACATTTGGGCAGACAGATTTCATTAGAAATATATCGACAGCACCTCAAAAATCCGCAGCGAGGATTATGGCCATATTCTTACCCTGTTTTAATTATTTAAAGTCTTATAGCCAAAACTAGCTAAAGCCACAGCTACAGGTTAATCACAAAAATGCCTTAAATGACATACTAAATTTGTATCAAAAGAAAAAAGAACTCTCTCTAACATCTCTATCTACTTAGGCCAACAACTATTGCAATGGTCATCAGACCGAGATGCATACACATGTAGGTCATCCTCGTCACCGACCGCCTGCTACGGCAAGTGCTCGTTAAATTTAGTAAAGTTTTAGGAGACGAATAAAGTTTCTCCAACAACTAAAGACTTACGTCTTTAGAATTTAGTGCGCCCGTTTTAGTCTCATGATACATTAGAATAAGATGTAGCCTATAGTTTAGTTAATGTAAAAATGTAGGTCGCTGCTTGAGGTTGCCTTGTACGATAATTTTTTACACCGGGTCCGGATTTTTTAATGAAACTTATATTTTTTTTAAGAATTTAATTTAAAAAACACTAATTTGATAATTGGTAATGCGGTCATCATAAAAGCTAGTCCCAACGTTTTTTTTATGTTCTTACGTTTCTTTGATGACCCAACGTTTTTTCTAATGTCTTAACGTTCTTTTTTCATTTGCCGTTTAAATATGATTTGGGTGATTTTAATATTTTTTATAAGTTGAAATTTAAATTATGATATTATTTCTTTTAAAAAAGGAATTAAAAATCCTTTTTTTAAATCGTTTTCGGTGAATTGTCGTTTTGAGTAATTTGTGTTTTCGGTGAATTGTATTTCGGTGAATTGTCGTGCTGCCTTGTTCAGACAGACAGTCCACTGGATGATAGCTAATCGAAACAATATTTTTTTATATTTTTTGTCTTTTTATTTCAATAATAATAACAACTATATTATTATAAACCAGACATTTCGAAATCCACCATTCTAAAATCCTCAAAATTCTGAATTTTTAGAATACTTGATTTCAAAACTTTGCTTTATATTAAAAAATATATATACAAAAAATCTCAAAAAAACACATAAATTATAGAAAATAAAGAGCACAAGAAAAAACACTATTTTGAAATGCATAATTTTAAAAGGCAGAATTATGAAATACAGAATTTCGTACCCAACCCATTTGCTCCCAATTGTTTATTCCTAACATTATAATAATTAATTAATAATTTATAATAATAGTATTAAAATATGGATTCCTTAGTAAAAAAAAACTGTAATAGAAGATGATTAAGGGATGGTTAAAGGATTATTCCTTGACTTATATCCGGCAAAAAAATATATGATATATAGATATATAGACCCCCTATGATTACCACCCACTGATATTAACGGTGTTTAAAAATGTTTTTTTCTTTAAAAATATCAACAAACTTAAAATCATAACTTTCAAAATAAGAAACCCAAATAGATTTGAAAAATAGGTAATTGATCAACCTTTTTTAGAAATAGTATTTTGAAAATACAAAATACAAAATACATTAAAAAAAAAACAAATTTTAATTTGAAAATACTATTAAAAAAAGCTTCTTGAAAATACAAAATTTAAAAATTCTTATTAATCTAAATTCAATTTGCAAGAAATTTGATAACTAGTTTTAAATAATTGTATTAAAAATTGTATTTAAAATATTCAGAAGTAGTCTAGAAATAGGGCCACTGCCCCCTCAAGCCACCGCGTTGTGCCTCACGTCAGTATAGTCACCTCAATCATCAGAATCATTGTCGAAAGTAGAAACTAATTGAAAAATAAATTTATGTAATTGAATTTATTTTTCGTTGTGTGTACATTATTTGAAAATTTAATTTTTTCCTAAATATAAATTTTTGTTAAATATACATAAATCAACTGAAATTAGAAGTTATACAAGTAACATTAATAAAAACACGCTGAAACTCATTGAATTCGTGCCAACTTTTCCAATAACAGATGAAGCTCGCCAGACAGCGAGTCATGCCCGGCCCCGTGTTGTCGTAGTGTTCGTTTTTCCGATAGAAAATGCATAGAAAGCATGCAATGATAAAAACACTATACTCAATCTAAGGAAAAGTTGTTCTGCGTGCCAACCAGAGAATCCAGCTCGCGCGATGTTTTGACTTCATCAGAACACCATTTTCGACGAAAAGCGAGCACTTGATTTATTATCAGTTATCACACTTTTATAGTTGGCAATGGCTATACAATACAAATGTATATATATATATAAGTATATTGCACAAGCACTAGTACAGCACTGCACTTGATCACACACTCGGGCTCGATGATTTATTTACAAGCTTCGTGTGGCCCAAACTTCTGAGTGGCTGCTTGTTTGTAAGTGTGTTAATATAGAGAAAGACGCCTTTGTATACTGTATATACGTACATCGTCTACCAATCTACCGCACATGCGAAAAACAATATTCACGAAAAGTTTTGAGAAACTTGTTGCACAACGCTTAGAGCGTACCCACACAAACACACACACTCACACACACTCACCTCCATTTACCCAATCCCTGTTAACGCTTACCTTCTCTATACCGCCTCCCCTCCGGATATCCTGGTTTGGATCGTAATGTCAATTTATTTAAAGCACACGCCGATAAAAAAACACAAGAAAAACACTTTTAGAGTGTATAGGAGAGTAGATAAAAACCGAAAAGCGTCATGGAAATGTTCAAGCGCTCTGAATTTAGAAACAGAATCTGCTCGTAGTTTTCCACACACACACACATAAAAACACAAGTAAAATATTATTATACGAGCAGGTACAATATTTGCACTCAGGAAATGAACTGGAGCATATGGCAGGTGCGGTATAAATTGGATTAGGAAGCATCTGGTGTATATGGAATGAGTGTTGCACAGTGTCGGTGTGACTGTGAGTGTGTGTGTCGTGTGTATGGTGAAAATGTGAATTTTCATCAACTCATTAGAACTCGCGGATTCGGAGAATATTAATAGAAATAAGGCTTAAGACAAGGACACACTGAATGTATTTTTCTAAATAAAAAATATGTAGTCTAAAAAAGTTTGTGGTCTCACAAAAAATACGCAATATAGTATATATTAGTTTATATTAGTAAATAATATTTTTTTTATAAGAGTAAAGACAATTTAAAAAGAGCTCGATTTAAATTAGTTTTAAGTAATCCGACCAATTTCCGAGAATTTGTTCCGATACGATTAAAAAAATGTCTATAAAAACGATTTGATTTGATTCGAATTATTTTCTAGTTTTTTTTTTAACTATCTGCTCGAGTCTTGGAATATTTCTGGATTTTTTCGCAATTCAATTTAATTAATTTAATAAATTGAAAACAATTATTATATTTGAGCTGTTTTTAAATTATTTGTGGGAAATTGTCATAAGTCAGAGGTGTCAGCCGATGAAAAAAGGTGAAGTGACATAATGTCCATGGACATAAGGTCCAAACTGACGTAAGCTCCATGGAGAGTATGTTGGTTTTTCCAAATACATTTATTTAATGTGAATTTTTTGATGGACAATACACTTTATGTCCTTTTAAAAACAGATATAATGTATATGGACACATGTCTGTTTTAAAAAGGATATATATTTTAGTAATCAAAACTTAAATTGCAAACCGACATAATATCCAAATGGACCCTATGTCCACATAAAACTGACTTTATGTCCAATTTTCCATTTGGAAATTATGACGGTTTTATGTAGACATAATTTTCCAAACGGACAGAACGTCCATGGACCTTATGTCCTTTTAAAAGCGGACATAAGGTTCATGGACGTTATGTCACCTCACCAAAAAAAAACCGATGGCAAACCGGCTGAAGACGAATTTTTGTCAGCTGGCGGCTAGCCGATTTATTTACTTCCGGCGGCGGCCACCCGGCGGCTAATGTTTAAAAAGTTATTCAAAATACATATTTATCATCACAAAATCCATCGATAATTAAAAGAGGGTAACACAAATAATGCCTTTTAAAAAGTATTGTGCCTAAAATATAAAAGAAAATACATTATTTGCTAAATTCTCTAGTTAGAACCCAATTTCTCTGGTAAATAAAACTTTTGTTCCATATTTTCCATATATTCATATATTTTGTTGGCTCCACTAAAAGGGATTTCCCGGTTTTCCCCGGGATTTCTCCTAGATTTCAGTTGGATTTCCCTGGAATTTTATCGGTATTTCACCGGTATTCAACGTGATTTCGCAAGTTTTCTAGGTAGAATATCCCGTGGATATTCCGGTGAAATTCCGGGTAAATTATGGTGTAATCCGGTGAAAATCTCTGGAAAATCCCGAGAAATATCCCAAAAATATCCCGGGAAAATCCCGTGAAATATCTAGCAGTCACATTTCTTGAAATAATGAGAAATTCCGGAAAACAGAAAATCAACAATATATATCGGAAATCGGTAAAATCTCTGGAAATCCAGGGAAATCATGGAAAATCTCGAAAAATTGGTGGAAATACCACAAAATCTCAAGATATTTTGAATTTTTTTTGGAAATAATTAAAAAAAAAGCTTATAGTATATTTTTTTGTTTTTTTTTTTGTTTTCGTTACCCGGGAATTTTTAGAGATTTATCATGATTTCTCGGGAAAATATTCCAAATATCTTGGGTAAATCTCGTTAAAATCCCAGGAAAATCCATGGAAAATATCGGGCAAATCTGGAGGAAATCACAGGAAAACCTGGGAGAATCCCGGGGAAAACCTAATGGAATGTGAATTCATTAAACCATTGTGTCTTGTAGGTTTAAACGAAAAACTTTAAATTGAAACCGGCCATTTATATCTGGAGAAAAACTTTAATCCTGCCGAGATTGAATTGGGTTCCTCTCGATCACATTCAAATGAGATGTTTCTCTCGTCGGTAGTATGACATTAAAAATAAACCTTAGTGTTTTTTTGTAATCCTGAGAAAATAATATATTATAAAAATGTTATTTTCTAGTATAGCGCCGACTTTAGTCGACCGTTTCTAGAAAAAGTCGGCAGCCAGCCGGCTAGAGAAATATTCTAGCTTTTATCAAATTATTTCTGAGAAATTGGCAATAACACGTGCGTAATTAAATTCTTTAATTCGTAAGAAGTTGAGAAATCGGATTTAAAGAAAAAGCGTATGGATGGAGATTTAGTGCAAGAGTCAAGCGGCGATATAGGATCAGAGCCACTTTCTCCTTTTTAAAAAAATTAATGGGCTTTTGTGAATTGCTCGGAATTACATTGAATTATATGCGTTTCACTGTCGGTTAACATTTGTACATTATTGGCTGAAAATATAAAATTAAAAAAAGATTTATCTACTTTATCCGATAAAATGTGGAAAATATTTGTGGTATAACCATATTGCGGATAAATGAGGAACAACTGACAATAAATTGCGAAAAAATAAAAATTGTAATGAAAAGTATTTACGTGTGTGGAAAACGCCTAAGACTCACACTAGCAATGTATAAAGCTTCCGCCATAAATGCTCCACTATCTTTGCGAGTATCGTTCGAAAATCATATCCAGTGCTGGTTGTTAAGCCTAAAGACTTAACTAAAGATAGTGGTTCAACTATTGCAGCGATTCGTTAATCCAGCATTAATAACATAAGAAACCCCAAAAATGGTGGACTCGCAATATAATTTGAAACAAAAGAAGAACTTTACTTGGCGATACTTAGACGGTGACGGTTCCTGATAAACGGCTTCCAAAAGTTCGTGTAGTAGGTTCGTCGGAATTAACAGATAAAATACTGGACACTTTGATAGTTAAAAACGACCATAGTTTTCAAACTAGCTCAAAAGCAAAGATTGTGCACACTTTTGAGTTTAGGATTAAGTCCAAATGGACGTTACAATTTTTGAGAGGCATATGCTGGAGTCCAGGCTTCGAATTGGATGGAACATCTGTAGAGTTTTTGAAGAATTCGATGTTATTCGCTGCTTCAAATGTGGTGAATTGAATCACCAATCGAAAGACTGCAAGTCAAATACGGTTTGTCCAAAATTTAGAGTTCAGAATACATTGTTGGATCTAATGTTTACTATGTTAGTAATCAAGATGACGTCACTGTTATTAAGAGTGCTGTGTCGGTGAGGAGAGTGAATGCTTTTTACACTCCCAAAGAGATTATGTTTGATAAGAGTGTTGGAGGCAGATCAGGACCCAGTCCGCCTGCAATGGTTTTGACTATTTTTATTCTGCCAACCGATTGGAAAAGCCTATTTGCTAATTGTGGTGTAGTTTGAAAAGAAGTTGACTTATTTTAGGACATTTTTTATCGTGGCTTTAATCAGTTTATCTCAAAAAAATATGTGCGACATGCTACGCGTCCAGAATGGTTTAATCGCTCGCTCTTAAAGCTTAAAGACTTAAAAACAAAAGCGTGGAACCGATAAAAAGGGACAGTATCTCGGTATTCTAAGTATCTTAGATTATTCTGCGTACTGTAAACTAAGAAACAGATTCACATCGTCACAGCGGAGTCTGAATGACGAGTACCTCCGGAAAATCCAAAATGATTTGATTATTGTCCCTACCAAGTTTTGGGCATACGTAGATAGTAAAAAAAGACCAAAGGTTTTCCTTCCATGATGACAATTCCTCTGTTATCCAAGAAATTTGCGAAATTTTTGGAACATTTTTTGAATGAGTTAACATTTCCGAAGACGCAGTGGAACCTTTATTGACGGACGCAGTTCGAACTTTTGGAGTTTACCAAACTGTAGATCTGGGTTTAATGCACTTTACTCGTAGTGATGTTCATAATGCACTTTTGAGCATCAATGTGAATAAGGGTAAAGGTCCTAATGAGATTTCACCACTTTTCTAATAGAAATTTGCTAAAGCCTTTGCCGTTCTACTTAATTTTCAATCTTTCATTGTCCACTGGCATTTTTCCCTAGAGATGGAAAACGTTTTACATCACTCCTATTTTTAAATCTGGTTTCAGAAGTGATGACTCAAAATACAGAAGTGTAGCTATTCTTCCAACTATAGCTAAACTCTTTGAATAATGAATACATGGTTTTCAAATTATGAAGAGTTAAAGAAAGGTATTTTTATTTTTTCATTTTTATTTTTTTCAACTGACAACCGAGCCTGAAATTGTGCGTCTATAGTTAAAGTTTGGTCGTATTATTATTGTAATTTCTTGACTAACCAAATTATTCTACAAAAAATCATTTTCCAATAATGTTCATACCCGTACAACGCAATTACAATTTCTGCGAGTACCGCGAGAGCGCGCTCGATGATTTCTTGGGAAAAGCCGCAGCCGCAAGTGATGAGTTTTCCCCGAAACGCAATAAAATGTAAAAGCAAAACAGCGCGAAAAGTGCGCTGGAGCGGAACGCAGCATATTAGATAATGATGTGCACACGGGCGCGATTGCTGTCAGCAAAGAAGCTTTTCTAAAGCCACACTGCGTGACGTGAGCTTTTCCCAAGCATCTCGCATTTAAGCCCAACGAACAGCAAACAGTAAATGTGTGCAAGCGATACGTATGTGTGTGTGTGTGTGTGAATAGAATGTATGCTATTTTCAAAATCAGCACTCGATGTATAAATACTTTGGAAAAGTTCGCAGTTCCTTTCTGAAAATTGTTTGCAATTTTTCATGATACGCTCCAAGTACTGCGGCGTTTTCCGCGTTTTAACATGTTTCTTTGTGTCTCGTCGTGCACGCGCGATTTGCATGCAAATTACGTTCAATTCAATCTGATGCGCACGAGCTTTCGCTTGCTCGCCTCACTTTCTTAATATTTACAAAACGTATACGCACATCTAATAATATATGCGTGTGTATAATGTATATATATACATTATGTGATAACATATAATTTTCTTGCTCCGTCTCTGGCACCGTAACCGTCGAGGATAATCAAATTTTCTTCGAGTGTGCTCGTGCGGGGACCAGAGAAGCGAGTCCTTCCTAATAAAATACACTCCCACACACAGTCCTGTCCCCACCCCCCTGGCACTGCTTCTATACCTCCCAGACATTTGCTGCGGATTTATATTATTAATAAGTGTCTGAAGATCATTATGTCATGTGAGGAGAGAAGATTGCCTGTCATCAAAACGGTAAATTGGTTTCTCCATAAAAGCTATTCATATTCATGAATGTTTGTATGGTGTGTAGTGGTTGGTTCCTAATAGGTACTACACAGAGATTGGAGTTTGGTAATAATCACATTTTCGTCGTATTCAAATTCCAATCAGATCTCCTTATGTACGCTTACACAAGCTTGTAAATCATTTTATCATTTCTCCCAGGCAGTACCTACAAACACTCCGTACAAACACTCTGCATAGAATAAACATGAACACAGCTTGAAAGCTCGATTCGAATTGAATAGAAGTCCGGGGGTGTGTGCGGGTGCTGCGTCGGTACGAGTGATTGTGTGGTGTCACCCAATTGCGCAATGACAAACTGCCCTTCAGACCAGAATAAGCTAGCTTTTCAAAAGCTCTACGAGACGTGTGTGTTGCCACTGCATGAACTGCGCATCATTAATGCAATTTGTAATAAGCTCATTTTGAATGAACGGTTTCCTCTGTGAACTCGCAGCGAAGAAAAACTTATTTATAGCGAATCAAAGCATTTTTTGTTCAAATAATTGGAATTATGCATCTTTAAAATAACTTTACTTTAACTTATGTATATTTGTTGATATTTTGCTATTGAGATAGTATTTTAAGATATTAATTATAATTAATTTTATTTTACGGTAAATAAGAATTTTCAGTTATACCATCATTTATTAAAATCGAAATTTTTTTTAATAACATATATCTATTTAGTAAATCGTTGTAAAAATTCGTATATTCTATAAAAATTCAATCGTCTCTAAAATTGTCAAAATGAAATATTTTTGTAAAAGCTCTTTTGATATTACCGTTTTAGGTACATATCTATATATGTTTAACATTTCATTAAGATTGGTGCTGTATTAAAGAATTTAATATTTTTGACGATTTTTTGAAAAATTCGTATATTCTAATAAAATTTAATTTTCTCTAAAATTGTCAAAATGAAATATTTTGGTAAAAGCTCTTTTGATATTACCGTTTTAGGTACATGTTTAACATTTCATTAAGTCTGGAGCTGTATTAAAGAATTTATTATTTTTGTCGATTTTTGACATTTTTGCAAGACCCTAGGGTCATTGAAAAATTCGTATATTCTAT
>JAAAKO020022511.1:0-14773 GCA_010015015.2 Bolitophila cinerea | reverse complement strand
CTTGGTAACATTTTTTATTTTAAGAAAAAAAAACATTGCCAAATGTATCAATTGTAAAAAAAATTTTTCTTGGTAACAAAAATGTATTCACTGTAAGAAAAAACTATTAATTGTAACTAAAATATATTCATTGTAACAAAAATTATTTCTTGTAACATCAATTTATTCATTGTAAAAAAATATGTTTTTTGGTAACAATAATTTTTGCATTGCAACAAAAATGTAATCATTGTAACAAAAATAATTTAATTTAATTTAATGGCAAACATAATTTAATCATTTTAACCAAAAAATATTTTTTGTAACAAGCATTTATTCATTGTAACATTTTTTTTTAATAATAAAAATTTATTCATTAGAATACTTTTTGTTTTAATAATTGTAAAAAAAAAGTATCTTGATAACATTTATTTTTTCATTGCAACAAAATAATATTTTTTGTTTCAAAAATAATTGCATTGTAACAAAAATTGTTTCCTAATAACAATAATTTATGCATTGTAAGAAAAAAAATATTGTATCAAAAAGAAATTCATTGTAATAAAATCTGTTTTTTGGTAACATAATTTTAGCATTGTAACAAAAATGTATTGATCTTAACAAAAATGTATTCATTGTAACAAAACATATTTCCTGGAAAAATAATTTATTTTTTCATTGGAACAAAAACTGTTTCATGGTAACAATAATAAAAAACATTGTAACAAAAAAAAATATATATATTTCTTGTTAACAAAATTGTATTCATTGTAACAAAAAGTTATTAATTGTAAAAAAATATTTCTTGGAAACATTTTGTTATTTTAAACAAAAAAAAAAAATATTGTAACAAAAACTGTCTTTTGGTAACAATGATTTATGCATTGTAACAAAAATGTATTAATTGTAACAAAACATATTTATTTGCAACATTAATTTATTTAATAAAAAACAATTTTGTAACAACAATTTATTCATTGTTACAAAATACGATTTTTGGTAACAATAATTTTTGCATTGCAACAAAAATGTATTCATTGAAACAAAAATGTTTTCATTGTAAACAAAAATACTTCTTGGTAACATTAATTTATTCATTGTATGACAAATATATTTATTTTAACAAAAAAGTATTGATTGTAACCAAAACTATTCCCTAATAACAATAATTTATTCATTGTAACAGATATTTATTCATTGTTACAAAAATTAATTAATTGTCATTTTTTTTATTGTGTCAAAAATTGTTTCTTGTTAATAATAATCTATGTATTATAAAAAAAATGTATTTATAATAAGTTTCTTGACAACAATAACTTATTCATTATAACAATTTCTTTTTTATTGAACAGAAAATTATTCATTGTAACAAAAAATGTTTTTTTGATAACAATAATTTTTTCGTTGTTATAAAAATGTATTCATTGTATCAAAAATTCTTTAATTGTAACAAGAATTGATTGATTGTAACAATAATTTATTCATTGCAACAACGTATAATTATTGTAAAAAATGTTTCTTGGTAACAATGTATTCATTTCATCAAAAAATATGTTTTGGTAACAATAATTAATTCATTGTAACAAAAAAATATTTATTGTAACAAAAATGTATTTGTTGTAACAAAAAATGTCTTTTTGGTATTTTTTTTGCATTGCTACAAAAATTCTTTCATTTGAGTATAGATTGTAACAAGAAAATATTTATTGTAACAAAAATGTATTTATTGTAACTAAAAATGTTTTTTTGGTAACAATAATTTTTGCATTGCTACCAAAATTCTTTCAATAATTAAATTGATTGTAACAAAAATTAATTCATTGTATCAACATTTATTAATTGTAAAAAAAATATATTTTTGGTAACAGAATTGTATTCATTGTAACAAAAAAATATTTATTGTAACAAAAATGTATTCATTGTAACAAAAAATGTCTTTTTGGTAATTTTTTTTTTTGCATTGCTACAAAAATTCTTTCATTTGAGTATTGATTGTAACAAAAAAATATTTATTCTAACCAAACATGTTTTTTCGGTAACAACATGTGTTGCATTGCTACAAAAATAAATTAAAGTACCAAAAAATAATTCAGTGTATAAAAAAAATATGGGCACATGCGCAATATTTTTGTTAAAAGGCACGTTTTAATTTAACCCATGAAATACCTAATATAATATATGCACAATTGTTCAATTATACATATACAATACCTACATTTTACATACGTCATATATAATTAAGTCCGCGTATATATCGTTTGATCGTTATCTAATCTAATCTAAATTGCTTACTTACTAACAAATCCCATGTGACATTTGCCATCGGTATTTATATGCAGCTGATTATCACCTGTGTATATAGAATTGATAATGCCCAAAATGCACAGAGTTTTGACCTTCACGTCAAAATGCACAGCACACAAAACCAAGACCTGACATAAATACCTGTGTGGTTTGATTCTAAACATGCAAGTGCTTGTTGGCGTCAAGCACAGGTAACTGAGAGGTTTAGGGTAAATCACAAAGACAATACTCGAGTGCCTTATCGCGCATGTATTTTTGTTATTGTTATTATATCAAAAGGTTTGTCGACCGGGGACTTTTATGGCTTTATAGTATGTAATAATTATGAATAAGTATTAGGTGTATAAAGTATTTTGCTAATATGACCTTAATTTCACAAAAACATCGGATGAAAACGATATTTTGCTAGACTTCTTGTTTTTCGTTGTTTATTTTCGGCATTTAATAACACATTATGTGTACTTAACATTGCTTGTCTTTAAAAATAGATATTCTGTGTATGCATATAAGATATTTATATTTTTAGTATTTGTATTTAATGAGCTGAGACGATATCACCTGAATGGAATTCGCGTATAGTATTATTATTAAATTTAAGACGATAGCTGGTGGTGCAATATTTGCAATTGACTCTCTTTTTCTTTGGGCCCAGACTATATTATTATTATAGCAACGCAGTAAAGTGGATATGTAAACACGCAGCAGATGGGCCAGATATACCATATCATATACTATACTATATATATTAAGTGTTTAATATGCACACACGTTGCCTTGCCCGAACACTCGTCAGGAACGTGCAAGAGCGTCTTGCATATATTTTTGGCAGACAATATTTGAGGCAAAACGTGTTCGACGAGTTTGTAATGCAGCAACATGGCGTGCGATTGCTCGGAACTAGTAAATTATGAATGTCCCTTGAGTATGAAGTGTTTATTTGTATACCAATAAACACATACATTCATAATGTAGTTGTATTTTCAATACATTTAATTACATTCATGATTGTATCCATTTTAACTCTTCCATTGATTGCATATTTTTTACTTTCTCAAATGTGGGTATTTCTTGCAGATGATAAAAGTTAAAAAAAAACCAAAAAAAAGGTTTTTTACTTTAAAGGTGTTTAATGGATATATCGTCCCTATATCGTCAGAGGTGTCAGCCGGTGCAAATAACTTGGGCTGCCGGCTAGATCCTAAAATAAGAAGGTTGATATTGGCTAATCAGTTTGAGCCACATTTTCAGTCGGCTGACGACTACCAGATTTGTTTATATCAGGTGGCAGATAACCGGCCTCTGATGTGGAAAAAGTTATTTAAAACGTTTTTCTCGGACGTACATATTTTTCATAACAATAAACAACGACCATTTAATGCAGCGGTACACAACCTTTTATCAGTTCCGGCCCAAATTTTAAAATTAAGTCTGGCCACGCGGCTTAACTTGAAAGCCACGTGGTTGAAGTGTATTTGAGTATATATCCCAGTATACACCCCCTTTTGGGTGGTTTTCCGAATCACGAGAATTTATCTTTTTCATAAAAGTCACCTTCCTTAATGAGGGAGAGGAGTTGCATGGCAAAAAATACTTATTGTATGAGCTACTCCTTCACGTTCTCTTGAAAAATAGTTTTTGATTTGCAACCTATATATTGATTGCATTCTTTTACCTGAGAAAATTTCTCTAAAGGAGATATCCCATAGAAACAAAATCTATACAAGTATTTTTTTTGTATAGATATATTGAATAAATGCAACAAAAGTGCATTAAAATAAAAAAGCCTCAAAATACAATGGTTTGTTGTTTTAATTGAAACGACCAACATAAAATGCGCACTTTTGGATTTTTTTTACAAGGGCAAGGGTGAAAGTATGGTTTTTTCGTTTTAGTTTATTGATTAAAATGGCTTTGGAAAAAAAAACAAGCAAAATACAACAAAAACAAATAAAGACTAGGAACATTTTTTTAACAGAGATTAATGAAGGAGAAGTTGGTCAGGAAATTAAAAAGGAACTTTATAGTTTTCTTTTGTTACTTTTGTTAACTTCCTATTTTCAGATTATCTATAAAAACATTGTTTTATTAGTAATTCTAGGCCGTCGAGTTCGCAACCTTCATGGACCACACATTGGTGTTTGGCCGGACGGCTGATACCTCTGGATAGAACATGGTAAAAAATATATACACAATAGTAGCTATACATTTATTTCGATTTTACTGGTATGGTTTGTTCCCATATATGGTATAATGATAGAGCTGTGTCCGAAATCGGAACTGTGAGAACATCATCTCCAGCAGTCCTCCAGTCTCTAGGTCCTGAGATTCTTTCACTGATTTTTCTGTGTTCACCGAAAATGACAATTCCCCGAAAACAAAAAAAAATCCCTGAAAACAAATTATTGGAGGAGTAGGAGCAACGGAATGATTTTTCCACTTGCATCATACAATTAAAGGATTTTTTTTAATAATAGTTTTTGTTTTTAATATTTTTTTGTTTTTTGGCCTAATTTCATTTTAGCGGCCAATCCATTCTTGCGAATCATGGAAAGGACTAAAAGCAATAGCTTAAAAATGAAAGTTTTCTATAAAGTTGGACGTCTTTGACCCCTTAAAGCACACTCCCTCTAAAAGTCATTTAAAAGGGGTCAATGTTTACTTTAAATAACTCCCATCTCTTTGTACGACAACAAAAATCCATTTTGTAGTAAGAAAATCTTTCTTGTATGATTACGTAAATTTCCGCTGTATGGTTAATGATTATCTTCAGTGACTAGGGAATGCAACATCGGACCGATTTTGCAATACCGGTATTTCGGTATTTAACATTAGTCGGTATCACCGGTATTTCGGTATTGAAGAAATAAACATCCTTTTCAATGGCAAGGTATTTTTTATATATTTATGGATTTTTCTTTTCTTCTTTTCTTATGAATGTATAATAAATCAGCACAATTTAACTTTAACACTAGTTCAAGTTTTTAAAGATACAAGATTTCTTCAAATCAAATTTTGCAAGTTTTTATTTCTATAGGTCGAATAAGTCGAAAGTCCTAAGGCTCGCAGCTTTGGACTTAATGCTCGATGCATCTTGCTTATACGGCCAATTTCCGATTTGACAGCCTTGGATTCTTCTCTAACAAAGCAAAGATTTTCTGGACTTCTGTGGGCATACGAAACCTTTTTTCTTTCAGAACCAAATTTGAAATAGGACTTTTGATTCGTGAGCAGGGACCTCAAATCAGTTAAAATTGCAATTTATATATATATTTCCATTCGCATTGTGTGGATTATTATTAATAAAATAAACAATAAATAAATAAAAACAATCAAAAAACAAGCAAGAACAATGAAAAACAAAAATAAATGGTTCAAAATCAAGCGAAATTCAAACAAAACAATAGAATTTTGGTAACATGAAACAAACAAAAGCAATTTGAAAAAAAAATCAGTAATTTTTGTGTCTTTCTTTTATCTTTCTTTTATTTGTAAATTATACCTGCTTTATAGCTCACCCCTATTGCTTTCAGGTGGGATAGAAAAAACTTTGCTATTTTCTAAGCTGTTTTTTTTACAGATTGCCTTTGCCGCTATTTGTTTTTTCAATAAATTAAAAAAGAGCTATTATGGCAAATTTGGTAAATTTCAGTGAATATTAAAACTATGTATGGGAAAATTATGTTAAGCCTTAGAAAAATCCCGGTCTTGATGGTTTAAGATAATGTGCCATTTTTTAGATCGCCTGTCATCAAAGCTATTAGTTAAAATAAAATTAAATTAAATCAACGTAATAGTTAACACAGTGAATATATGGAATAAAAGTGCACTTTATAAAATGTTGAATTAAAGCTAATTAACAAGACGAATTTAAGGAACAGGTTTGATTCATTTACAACGATGTTTCTTTTCTTTGGTTAAAAAGTTTTTTTTTTGCTTATAGACAATATTTTTTTTATGAATAAGGTAAAATATAGATAACATGCAGAGGTTTAAATGTCAATCTGCCAGCCTTATAAAATATACATTAAAAATTGGGTGAGGTGACATAATGTCCACGGACATAAGGCCCATTATGTCAGTTTCAAACTGCCATTAGGTCCATGGACATTATGTCCATTCTTCCAAATACATAGATTTAATGTTATTGTTTTGATGGACATTATGTCTGCTTCAAAACAGATATTATGTCCAATGGACTTTATGTCCTCTTAAAAACAGTCATAATGTCCATGGATCTTATCCTTGTTTTTAAAAGGTCATATTTTTAAGTAAACCAATCAATTGAAAACCGACGTAATGTCCAAATAGACCCTATGTCCACATAAAACCGACCTAATGTGCAATTCTTCATTTCCAAACGGACAGAACGTTTGTGGACCTTATGTCCTATTAAAAGCGGACATAAGGTCCATGGACGTCATGTCAACCCACCGAAAATTGTCTTATGGACTGCAATCATTGTAAGGACATTGAGATTTTTTTAAAAAATTTAAAATGTATTTTAGTTTTTTTTTATATTATTTTGATTATTTGTACTTTGAAAAACATGCTCTGTTTTTTTAAAATACAAATATACTTTTTTGGATATTGGGACTAGTTATTGCGGTAACATCTATCAAAGCCTATACAAACATTTAAATCTAAACCCGAAAAACTACCAAGTGAAAATTCTTTATTTGCTACTTTCATAGCTCCATGTTATGGATTTCCTATCTTTCCTCTCGTTATTGTTTTATTTATTTTGTGTGTGGGTTTCTTGATACTCTACGATAACCCCCGTAATAAATAATTGTATTTGTTTTGAGGCAATTTGAATTTAAACAAATAATGTTCAAACTCAAAATATCAATCGCGACCTTCTTAACCTACGCCGCGCAAAGATTGTCACATATAATTAAGGCATATGCATGAATATTTAATCGCACACACCTTCAACACATATATTTATATTTATATATTTATTAGATATCATTGAAGCAGTGATTAGAAATAAAATCAGTGGTGGGTGACTTAAAAGTGACTACAGGGGGATTTTGCACAAATAATTAAAAAAAATGTATATATTTACGAGATACACTCACTATAACAGTAAAAAATCAAACAGACTCTGAGTTTATATATACATATATTTATAATAATGAATATTTTGTGACCCATGACACTTTTACTTATCACAGAGCCCAAGTTAATACTTGTTCATTTACCCATCACGAGTTCGACGCATGGTCATCAATTAAAATGCATTCTCTCGCTCTCTGTATATATACATTATTTATATATTGTATATATTGGACAAACATACACTTAATTTATATAAATGTATGATTATATCTAGTAGAAAATATAAATATATATATTCATACTGTATGTGTATATTGGACGACCGAAGGCGTTGATTATAAATAAATCTTAGGCGCCATTTGTGATATTTTTAAAAGCACGTCCAATCTGACCACACTGATGTGCATGTCATTGGGGATGTATTTTAAACACATTGTCAGTGTGACACAATCAAACACACACACACACATGCATAAACATATAACATATATACTCTCTGCTCTCTGCTCTCTAGCGGGTGTCAAAAGTCATATATACAAAATAAACAGGCGCGAGATAATGGGCGACCGACCGATATTAGTGTATTACGTTTTGGCGCGCGAAAGCTCTTTGGAAAATATCGCGCCTTTTGTTTATATTTTAGAAATTTTGGTCATAACATAACATACATATATATATATATATATAAATATAAAATATATGTCTTTTAAATTCTATCGTTGCTTTTTTGGGCGTGCACCTCTGACCGTTTTGACCGCGATTGCCAAATCTAAATTTATTTTAAATCTTGTGTGGCTCACACGCGGCGCGTTTGAGATGTGCCCTCCTCTTGGACTAATTCTATGAAACGTATATAGTATAGTTGTAGATAACACATATATTTATATATATATTTCATTCATCAAAATCTAAGAAATTGCATTCATCATCTGCTTTGAATCTACAAACATGAGAATGTAGCATATTAATGTACCGATTAATGTTTATATTAAAATTGTGTGGGATTGCAATTATACGTAGATTTCAGATCAGTGCTGCCGTTTCAGATTTTTTAATTGGATTATATCAGTGAAAAAAATGGAGTATTTACAAAAAAAGGAGTTAAACATTTTCTCTTCTAAAACGCAATTTAAATAAAAAAAACGGATTTTAGCTAATATGAAAAATACACAGAAGGTTTTTAAATACATATTATAGATCCAAGCCCAAATGATGCCACGCAAATCCCGCACAGCAAACAACTCTACAATTCCGAGTTATCAGAAATCAGAGCTCCTATAGAGAAATCCGTAATGAAACTCTTAATTCTAATATTCTAATCTACCGTATTTCTCGAAAATAAATCTAATAGAGAAATAAATGTTGTTCTTTTATCGAGTCTCAAATCACTTCTCTAAAATTATTTAAACTAAAACTCTTAATTTTAATCTACCGTATTTCTCGAAAATAATTCGAATAGAGAAATAATTGCTGTTTTTTATCGAGTTTTGAGTTCAGGTATTTTGTATATGTTTTGCAAAATTTTTAGAGAAGTGTTCCTTCTCTAAAATATTCGCAAAACATATAAAAAATAACTAGGAAAAACCTGTGTTGGTTTTATGTATTTTCGAACTATTTTAGAACACTTCATTGGCAGCATGAATGTTTATTTGTCTCAGCCATAATAAAAAGAAGAAGCAATGTTTGCGTTGACGTCTACTTATAAATTTCCCAATGCCAAATTATGCGTTCCAATAAAAACAATTAATAAAAAAATAAAAAAATGGACATACAACAATTTCTTGCGCTTCCATTTTGATTTATTAGCATTCAGTTATTTATAAATTGGAATAGGAGATACTATTACTTTGAATTTATTAATTTAATTCTATTGTAAAATTTCACAAATTATTAAATAAACAATACCAAAGTGGAGCATAAGAACTTATGTGAATTAAAGAGACTTTTAGAGACATGGTCCAAAAATAGAGACCAAGTCTCTAAATAGAAACCAACTACGATGCTTGTAATAACTAATAAGAAATATAGATCTTTTTTCGAGTTCTATTCGAACTGTTTTAGAGTTAATTTCGCTGATATATTATAGTTCTTAAAGAACGGTTTCCGAGCTGGATTCGAACTATTTTGCCTTATCGGATACGACTCTATACCAGCTCTATTTTAGTATCGAGTGCCAGAAATTCGAACTATTTTATCTTCTCGGAAACAACTCTATACCAGTTCTATTTTAGTAGCGAGTTCCAGATTTCTATCCGAGCCTCTCTAGCCAGCGGTTTTTGTATATTAAGTATAAAGATAATTATAGAATCGAGCTGTAATAGAGTAGGGCAAATCCGAGTTCCTAATACTTTAGAACTGGATTCCAGCTGGATCCGAGAAGCATTGTTGTTTTTGGGATTTGATCCCAAGTACAAATGCATATTATTTATTCCAATGCACATATATTTTTTTGTTTTTATTTGTAAAAACTGAGGAAAGTACGAAGGGTTATGATTCGTACTCAGGGAGTCATTTTCTTTAAAATTGGTATAAGTTTGATTATTAACCCTAAACTGGACATTTGCCCAATTCTCTAATGTTTTTTTTTAAATATTTTAAACAATTTGGTCATAAGGTACTATTCCATTTTCCCTAATTCGACGTTTTCTCAAGTGTTTTTTTTTTTATAAAATATATTAAAAAAGTTTTGGTCATAGAATAAATATTGTGACAGGGATCAATTGAGCGGGGACCAAATCAGCCAAGTACCGTTAGGACATATTTAGTCATACTTTTCCCATTAGAGCATATTCGGAAATATTTCGTATATTTCGCCCTATTTAGGTCATATTTTGTCTTTTAAGGGCATATTTTTTGTAATTTTTCGGTATATTTGGTCATTTTATATTTAAAAAAAAAAAACACATTATTTTTAATATAAAATTAGTAATTTTAATTATTTAAAATATTTTGATATATGGCTAACAATAAAATCCACTTGAATTTTTTATAACTGAACATTTTTTTGTTTAATTTTTTTTGTATGAAAAACATCCAAGGAATGGAAATATTTTTTTTTTTTTTGTATTTAGGAAGTGGTTTATAAGGGTTCATTTTCTAAACCCAAGCTTCTACTCCTTCCCATGGATAAGAAAAGGTTGTTTACAAAATCTTTTTCACAAAATTCATTTTTTTTTAAATTTTAATTCGGTTTTAAAAAAAATATTTATTTCTAATTCGGAAATAGTATCAAAATTATCTTTTACACATTTTTTTTTAATAAAATTTTAAATGTCTTCAAATAAGTTTTTTGTTGGCAACAATCGATTTAAACTAGGCTGTTTAGATTGAAATTCTGTGTTCTTTTTTGGTGTATTTTAAAAAATAAAAAAAAAAACTTTTTTTTAGTTTATTTTGTAAGGAATTTATGATATGTCCTAAATCCGCATTTTTTTCAAGCTGGTACACTATAACTTTTTTTCCAATGCTACATTTAAACTATAATTTATAATATCAAAGTGATTTATATTAATTTCAAAATTGGAGTATTTCTGATAAAAATAGAGAATGGAGTATCCGAAAAAAAATTGGAGTACAAAGACTCAAATTGGAGTATAATAAAAGCGCTGTTGCAGATGTATATGTATAATATTTAAAAAGAAGAATCTGGCTGCCATGGCAACCACCTTCGTTGGTACAAGCTCTGTTATGCGCGTGGTTAAGCACCGCGCCGCCGGGCGCCCCCCGACTCAAACGCCTCGCTCATAAAAATCGAACCACAAATCACAAATTCCTATTTGACTTCCTACTTCTTGTGCGCTTTTGCCGTGGTCGTTGATATATTTCCGAATGAGTGCTTAAAACACAATCTATGCATACATAAAATGTGCCTTTAAATTGCATTCAGACAGACAGAAACACACACACACACACGCACGCACTCGAAAACTCGCTCACAGAACATCGCCGCCGCCGCCGAGCCGCTCACGCCACCGGTCGGCCGCCCCAACGACTTGCAATAAATTGCAATTTAAAAATCTAAATTTAGTTGCAACTATAAATAATACACAGAGCACGCGTGCAAATACACAAATCTACAGCCGTGTATATAATGCAAATGTACCGCATTTGTACATTCTATACATTACATATGTTGTAAATGCGCGAGTTGTTTTTTTATTTTGTTTTTGTTGTGTTGTTGCGGGCATCCCACTCGAATGGGACGAGGTTATTTTTAAAATGCGCTATGCATGCATTTTAATACATGTATCCATAATATATGTATGTACATATATGTACGCTTACTAATACAGTTCATGTGTTATGTTATGCTGCTGGCGCAGGCAGTTTTAGGAACATAACGTAAAGAGTGGGATTTTGAGGTGTGAAAAATGTTTCTAGAGTAACAATATGCTGCTTTTATTAAAGACGATATGCTTAGCCGGTGAACCATGTAACATTAAAGAATATACATAAAAACATGTAATCTAAAAATCACGTAAAGCAAAAAAATCTAAACTAATAAGCACGCAATCTAAAAGCAAGCAACCTAAAAGCATGCAACCTAAAAGCATCCTTTCTAAAAACATGTATTACAAAAACACGTAATATAAAAATTGAGGTTTAGAAATATTTACAGTTTAAGTATAAAAATAAATATTAAAATTTATTTAGTCATAGGGTCGTTTTATTCACGCGGCTTCAAAGTTAGAACCGCCTTAGAGAGAGTATTTTTTCAATGACATCCGCAATTTGTTTTATTCACCCAACTCTAATTCGGTTAGAGCCGCTGTAAACGAGTTAAGCTATGTTTACACGGTTGGGAATTTAGCCAATATTGGAAGACAAATTGGCTGTACATTTCGGTTAACCGAATCGTCAACCGAAACGGACAACTTTAGAGTGCCAACGTTGGTTGTAATTTATTGGCCAACCGTTGGCTGATCGCTGTTGGCAGACATCTTCCAATCGTGTAAACACTCTGATTTGCCTGTTAGTTAAGCGTCGTTGGCAGGTATTTGCAGGTCATTGGACATTGGCAGATGAGCAAAGTTTTGACATCTTCCATGGCCAACTAATTGGAAGACTTTACTTTATATAAAAATAAAAAAAATGTATTTCTGCTTGAGCAAGAAATGTTTTTTTGAAGATACATAATATGTAAAATTTCAACTTTAAAAAATGATGATTTTCTGAAATATGAAATTTATTTCTCGAAAACGTCTGAAACCATAAAAAATCAACGCAATAATTTCATGTTCTACGTTGACAGAAATATAACCTCCTAATCGGCTGGTTTTAACTGGTTTTATTGGTTTTTAAATCGATATTGATATGTTCATTTTTTATTATCACACTTTTGGGGTGTTGTGGGAATAGATATACTGTTTCAAAGAGACAGATACAGACATACCCATCCAGAAAGATGGCAATATCTTCAGTGAAGAGGTTAGAATAGTTATCTTTATCGCATCTTTCCTTGAGGGATGCGATAAGGATCACTATTTTAACCTCTTCAACCACTTTTTGAGAGAAAAGTCAGTGTACCCTCCCTTCTATATAATAGGGAGTGTACCGTGGATTAAATACTCTGTCGGGGGATTTGACCTACGAATTATTGTATCCCTTCAGATTGTGGCTTAATTTTTTGATGAGGACTTCTAACAGCCTGTGAGGCAGAGCATTTGTGCCTTCAATTCTAGAATCTGCAGCGATAAAGAGATATCAGCCCTAATAGGACTTCCATAGAAGATGTGGGGTTCTCATGGCACTAGATATGCATTGCAAACCAGTAGTTGGGATTTCTATAATTGCATGTTGACCGATAAGCTTTGCGGTCTGTGCCATCACACGATAAAGACGTAGTTTGTGAGGAGTCTAATTATTGCTATGTAGAACAACTTGACCACTTTGAGGGACTATCCAAAAGACTTACCAATACAATTTATAGAAATCAGTCGCGGATAACATCGGCACTAGTGAACCGTGCCGAGAACATAAGTGGTTCCATATAATGTTTTGTAGGGGGGGGGGGTGAAATGTCTACATATATCATGATTATATATTTTTTTAGGGATTTTAAATTCGGTTTTTCAAAATACAATTTTTACAAAATGTATGAAATTCGTAAATTTGTGTTGGCGGGGTGATCGAAATCAGGGTAAAATACCAAAATATGGTGTGAATGTCGACGGGGGTAAATTCCTCTAGATGAAATTCGCGATTTCTGAATTCTAAAAGTCGAATGTCTCATGTTAAATAAAAAGATTAAATTTTCCCACACCGGCAGGTTGGAATATCCTAGTAGGGTTGCACTATCAGCATTATCTATAGTGACTCGTGAGGATAAGGCAAACCAAACTAAGCTCATGGGACCTTAGGAGGTCCACTGATTTGATTACTATCACAATACGTCTCCTCAGATTCTCGATGTTTTTGGAGACCTTTGATGAGATCTTTTAACATCTGCTGAGGTATTATAATTTGTGACCTAGCTTCCATTTCAATAAAAATGTGAAGAGGTTGCAGTACTTCCAATGCAGATGTGGGGCTGGTTCTCAGGGGAACTTCTCCAATTGTCTTATGACCCGATAACCTTCTCGATCTCTGGCCTGGCAGATATTTCTTTCCTTCTATAGATATTTTATCCACTCTTTGCAATGGCCAACATTAAAGACGCGGACGTAACCCATGTCCCAGTTTATATATATTCTTATTGTTTTTTTTTTTAATTCAGAAATACAATGAGAAAAAAATGATCGCTTCATAAATAGTGTGATTGCTATTTAGTCTAATTTTCTAGATTTTTTGTTATTTACTTCGTATTTTTAATATTTTTGTTTGTCCAATTAATCCAAGTATAAAAGATAATAAATTAGGATTTTTAACCATCTTCAAAAAATTATCCAAATTATTATTGTCGTCATTTTTTATATATATATATTATTTATTTTTTCAGTAAATTAAATTTAAAAATAAAATGAATAATAATAAATGTAAATAAGAATTCATGGCTTTATTCAACCATAAATGTGTGGGTATTTCGTTCACATGAACACTAAATTGCCAGTGTTGTTTTTCCTCGATATAATAGATATTTTATAATATCATCCAAATTGGATCTGGCCGCGCCATCTCCCAACAACCCGAAAATAAAAACGTAAATGTAAACAACAACAAAACCCTTCTATGCCATATTTGTCGCATATTCTTATCATCAGCTGGCGGCCGCACATTTTTATCAAAATTCAATTTTTATCAAAACTTTACTTTAATCAAAATTCCATTTTAATCAAAATTCAATTTTAATCAAAATTAAGTTTTTATTAAAAATAAATGTTTATCAAAATTAAATTTTAAATAAAATTTAATTTTATCAAAATTTAAATTATATCAAAATTCAATTTTTATTAAAATTCAATTTTTATCAAATTCAATTTTTATCAAAATT